>WBNM01025578.1:1482-12268 GCA_013399055.1 Ramphastos sulfuratus | reverse complement strand
TCTCTGACCTGGTCCTGATCTCCTCTGGATGATCTGTGTATCTCCAGGACTTCCTGTCTTGGCAGGAGGCTTTCAGGTGCAGGCAGGATGCAATGCCATGTGCAGTCTCAGCACGGTGTCACGCTGGCTGTGCAGGCTGATTGTGTGCAGGCATTTAGAGCCTGTTCCTGGTGAACCTTTGGCAGGCAGTTTGCAGGCAGTTCAGGATATAAGGCAGCAGGAATACAATACATATAATGGCAGAGCGCAGATACAATGGCAGAGCACAGGTTGTGCTCCCTGCTCATCTCCTTTTATCCATACAGCCTGAGACTAAAGGCCCTTTGGACACAGAACAGTCAATCAGAATGGCAGTTAGCCAAGCTTGACCATATTAGGTGAAGCCCTAGGCTTGCTTTACCCTTTTTAGGGCAGAACACAGGCCCTGCACAAGGCATACACAAGCTGAGCCTGTGTACCTTGTTTACCACAGGCTGCAAAGGGCAAGGGTCCCCAGATTCAGTGTCTCCAGGTTCTTTGTCCTCTTTCCTGCAGTCACTTCTCCCCAAAACAGAGAGAGAGCAGAAAAACATCTCTGGGCAAGCCAGGGCGTGTATAAGCCTTTTTTAGCCTGCTTAGGCCTACCACGACACAGTGACTTGTTCAGTTTTGTGTTATCTTATCATCCAGCAAGACTGAAAGGAGTGAAAAACACTAAATGCTCTAAAATTTCCTGGGCTTCTTAAGATATATAGGACTCTTTGTTTATATTTGAAAGACTAATTTTTTCTCAGTATCTAGGTAGATGTTTTCTTTAGATTTTGCTTGTGGAAGCGGTTTGTATCTGTCAATTACCAGAGCAATCCCTCATGTCTGTCCACCTCTGTGGCATGATTTGTGTCTCAGCACAAGGTTGGATGGACACTCGCTAATGACTCAGTGTAGTTTGAGCATTCACAAAGTACCCAAGGAATAGCAACACTCTCCTGTCATCTGGCATTCAGAGAAGAAATGTAACTTGAATCTAGGAAGCTAGCAAGTTGCTTCCAGAATGATAAAGTGTTTTAAGCCATGGAGAAATCTGCTGTTGTTATTCATCTTCCTGCACTGGGGTAATATGTCTTCAATTTTCATAGTAGGTGTTATTTATAATTTATAATTGTACTCGCTCTATAATATACTACATAAAAGCAAAGGTGATTTTTAAGAGAATAAAAGACAGTCTTGGTCTGAAGCAAAATAATAGAAATGGGGTTTCATCTGGATTTTTTTAAAGCAGCAACTAATTTAATAAATAAATTACTAAAGCCTACCATCTGAAACAAGTGTGAAATATGCTGATAAAAAACAATTGGTACCTTGAACCTTTTTAAGGGATTTTACTTTGTGCTTGGCAGAATGCTTTATAAGCAAATGAGTGACGGCTTTGTTATTTTGCTATTTGCTAATCTTAAATTGCCATTTTTTAAACTGTAAAGTTTTCCCTGGGAAAGTCAGGCACAGAGAGCTCTCAAATCATACGTTAGATTGTTTTGAATAATGTTATTAGCATCAAGTGAGACCAATTTCCAAGTAAAACAGCTACTCCTTTTCCCCCAAAGGACAAAACCAGAAGCTAACAACAAAGGAAAAAATGTACTCTGTATCTGCCAGGGCATCCATGACTGTAATAAATTCTGGGACCTATGAAAGTCACAGCAAAAACCACACCCATGTAAAGCACAGTGCAGCCAGAAATAAAAAAGAAAAAAAAAGTTTATTAACTGCTTGGCCTCTTGACATTGTCAGGCTTCTGAAATAAGATTATCATCTAGCTAATACTATGTTCCTATCATTAAAGAGAGTGGCATACTCTGGCTCTTCTGGCATGGATATGGCAGCAGTTGCATCTTGGCACCCTTTAGAACAGAAACTTCAGGAAATTATGAGTCAAATTTTACTCTGCCAGTAGGCCCAGAAGTATCTGCTGGGGCTGTTGCAGTAGCTGGAGAAGTTGCTTGATGGGAAATGTATTGTATGATGCATTGCTTTGAAAACTGCTGGTTGTCTCCTGTGGATACCTGTCTGGTTGATACTAAAGGCTGCATCCCCTTCTCACCTCTCCCCAGGTGGCACCCTGGGAGGTTTGTGGTAAGTATTGTTTCTCCCAAGTGGTTGGCCTCCAAGCAGCAGGAGAGAACGTTAGGTGACTGGTCAGGGTCAGCCTCAGGGTCTTCATCTTAGCTTTGCAGACTGTTGTCTGTAATCTGGAGCAGCAGTGCAAGTGCGGTAGCCTTGTCTACAGGGCTAACTTAGAAATGTGGGCTACGGAATAAGATTTCAAAGGCTGAGTCTGAAAAGAGAGCAAAGAACTCCTGAAATTAAATTAACAGCCTGGTAATGAAATGAATTGCTTACATAATTTGCCACCATCAGTGCTATGATAGGGTATGGCTCACTTTGAGCACAGTTCTACTTGCAAAACCCTATCTCATCAACGCAGGAATATTTTGTGCTAACATCTTCATCTTAAATTAATGGGTGTTTTCATATTTCATATTTCCTTCTCTGAAATGCTCAAAATCAAGGTCACAGAAAACTGTGCAGAATACTGTTGTTGGCTTAAAACCAAAAAGGAAAGGCAGGTTTGTGGGGAAATCCATCACTGATCTTCAGGGATAAGACGTTCCCTCTCAGCGCCACACTTCCCATAAGCCAGTTTCATGGCCCACTTTTAGAGCCTCTATCTTTCTGTGCAGTTGCTTGTATGCAGTAATACTGTGTTATCAAATCCTAATGTTTCCTTTAACAGCACACTTGTCAGAAAAGCACTGCTGAAAAGGTCTTGCCAGATTTGCTATGCATGCTTTTAAAATGATTGCTGTGTTTTCTTTATATTCGGAGCCACTAATATGCACCTGATCTTTTACTCTTGTCTCTGTCACCAGGCCTCCTGAACCTGTTTACAGCACTGTGAACAAACTGTGTGATAAACCACCTTCTCCTAGGCACTATTCCCCTGTCGAGTGTGACAAAAGCTTCCTTCTTACAGCTCCCTACCCCCACTACCACGTAGGCCTGCTCCCTGACTCTGAGATCACCAGGTACTGCATGCGCTTCTTCCACACCTCCTTCATTAGAGTGCATGATCATCACTGGATTTATTTCATAGTTTGCATCTTCACCATGGACCTACTTTTTCTACAGCTTGTGCTTGTTTTTAACCATGCTTTCACATCTGCACCACTGGAAGATGTATGCTACTTCGGTATATAATTTTGGTCATCCAAAATCCAGTGATGAACACAGGCAATGTTTTGATCCATTGGAATGGTGCTCTAAAACAGGTTAGGTAATATGTATCACATATTAAAACTGAATTCAGTATTTGTTTACAGAAAGTGACTGAGACTTCACATAAAGTTGCAGCAATTTGCTTTGATTCACCAATTTTATTTCTGTCGTGCCTGCTTCGTTCACAAGCACCTTGGTTTATAGGATGGCTGCCTAAGCCATTCAGAAGAAATTGAGCAAAAAAATAATCACCTCCTTCACCAAGCTATGGTTGAAGATATATCTAAAATTCAGCAGTCCCCAGGCTAGCTGTGCTCTGAGAGAATGATTAATAAAACCCAAAATGATGAACATTTCCATAACTGAACTAATGGAAGACATTTCTATAAAATACTGTCAGCAGTTGCTTCCTGAAAGGTACTTGGTAAAAGGAAAAACATACTACCCAAAACTGTATGCTAGTACATCTCAAATATTTTTCTACAGTCTGCTAGGATAGCAGTAAAGTACTTGCAAAGAAGACTTTGGAGGTAGAGTTAGGCACAAGTTGTCAGGAAGATGCTGAGTGTTTCTTTTGTCAGGGAAAAAAAAACAAAACTCTGTCATCCTCTATATTCCAGAGCAGAAGAAAAATAATTGTATTTGGAGCTTTGATTATATGCACTTTTCAAATAAAACAGTTAATGTGGGATGAGATGAGCCTAAGTGTGTAAGTGGAAAGTAAAATGGTAAATTAACGTGAGATACAATAACAGGAAAGTGACCCCAGGGATTGGAAAAACAGCTGTGAAAAGCACTGCAGTGCTATGAAATGGAATGCTAAATTTACAAAGCAATGAGACAAATACAAGTGAGGAATGCAGCAGATGTGGTAAGAGCATGCAGAAACTGTCAGTTTATTAGAATGAAAACTCTGTAACCTATAGAATTTGTAAAAGAGATGGTTCATCACTGGACAGAGTGATTAGTCAGGCTCTACAGAGGGGCTTGGATAGATTGGATCTATGGGCCAGTGTCAATGGCATGGGCTTCAATAAAGCCAAATGCCAGGTCCTACACTTGGGCCACAACCCCCCCAAGCAACGCCAGAGGCTTAGGGCAGTGTGGCTGGAAAGCTGTCTGGCAGAAAGGAATCTGGGGGTTGTAATAGACAAGCAAGTCAATATGAGCAAGCAGTGTGCCCAGGTGGCAAAGAAAGCCAATGGCATCCTGGCCTGTATTAGAAATGCTGTGTCCAGCAGGCATAGAGAGGTGATTGTCCCCTTGGACTTGGCTCTGGTGAGGCCACACCTCGAGTACTGCATTCAGCCTGGGGCATCTCATTACAAGAGGGACGTGGAGGTGCTGGAATGAGTGCAGAGGAGGGCACCGAAGCTGGGAAAGGGCCTGGAGAATAAATCTTATGAGGAGAGACTGAGGGAGCAGGGGCTGGTTAGGATCCTGAGGGCACACCTCATGGCTGTCTACAGCTACTGAAAGGATCTTGTGGAGAGGTTGCTGCTAATCTCTTCTCACAGGTAAATAGTGATAGAACAAGAGGGAATGGCCTCAAGCCACTGGGTAGGTTTACACTGGACATTAGGAAACATTTTTTTCCCAGCAAGAGTGGTCAGGCATTGGAATAGGCTGTGCAGGGAGCTGGTGGAGTCACCAACCCTGGATGTGTTTAAAAGTCATTTTGATGTGATGCTTGAGGATATGGTTTAAGAGTGAACCATATAGAGTAGGGATAAGGGTTGGCCTTGGTGATCCTGGGAGTCTTTCCCAACCAGAATGTTTCTGTGATTCTGTTCAGGCCAGTTCAACTTTGAGTGAGAGACATGGATAACAGCAATGTTTTATAACATAAATAAATCCAGAAGGGTGGCAAGTACTGACAGATCTGTTCACAATATTTTATTTTCTCTGCAAATACAATCTGAATGGAAATATATAGCCAAAAAGCAGTACAATTTGATGCAGTGTACATACAAGTAATTTATCTCTAAGCAATCACAGTTCTTCTACACATTTAGACCCAGATAAAAGAGGAGATCATTATAGAAGGACTTGCTTTTAAAATGGTTCCTTTAGAAATGAAAGGACCAATGATCTAGAAAGAGAAAGTTGAACAATTGGGTTCAAGAGGTTTCTGAAGTCCTAGAGTTGTGCGTGGGGAGTCCTGAGGATTATATTGTGCCTTGCCAACCATAGAGAGATGGAATTTATTGCTGTGTGGTCAATCTCTATAGACATGACTGTCAGAACTATGGAAATAGGTTGGGTGAAAGGGGTACATCTGTTAAGGCTTATTCCTGCAGGCCAGATAGATACTTAGATGCCAATAATCAGTGGAACTCTGGAGCTCTCATAGAACTACACCATTTTGCAACATGAGGGTCTAATTTTCTACATCCTTTTCCTTTATTGTGTGATTGATTGAATACTTGGTCATCAGATATGTGATGGTGTCAAGGTCCAGAGAACAGAGATGAGCAGTATCTCTGTCCAGAGGAGCAAGACTGGTTCTTTCAGACTTCTGTGTTGTGAAACTAAAGTGCAAAAGAGACCAGATAGCACCAAGAACTACTTATTAAAGGAGAAAGTTGAACAAAACTGAGGGAGACAGGGAAGAGAGGAAAGAGGGAGAGGGAACAATGGAGAAAAAGAGAAGAGCAGGGAAGGAAAAGAGCAGGGATTATATTACCATGGTGGGGAGAGAGGGAGAGAGGTGTGCCTGGCCCAGGGATGTCCTTCTGTGGAGTGGTTCCTTGAGTTCCTCTGGCGGAGGTGCCCCGGTGGTGGTGGTCCAGTGGAAGTGCCTGTGAAGGTGCTCTGGTGGAGGTGCACACGTGGAGGAGCTCTGGTGGAGGTGCACACATTTGCAGGCATAGCTTATGTCTCTTTATAGAGTTTTTTATGCTGTTGTCCAGGTGCAGGTCCCCAGGAAATCTTCCTATGCATTATCCTGTCTGCAGGGGCCCTGCGGCAGCACTGGGCAGGACCTGTGCACCTTCCCTGTGCCATTTACCTGTCCATACCCCAGATACACAGAAGCCTTTTCTCTGTGGGGTAGCTGGTGTGAGGTGTCACATCCTGGGCATTCAAACCAGCCTGCAGTCCTGAAATTTCATCAAGGCACTGATCTCTGTTGGTTAGCGTCCCTGAGCTCTCGGGTGGATATCTGGGCCAAGTCCCATAAGTCCACCAAGGTGCTGTTTGCATCCCTTTGCCAGGAATCTGGGCAATCTTTAACAAAGGCAATCCTTATCTTTGTTGATTCAAACGAGTGAGAGACTATCAGACTCTCACAGACCCTCTGACATCAAGACTTTGAAAGCTGCCTTGTACTGTCAGTTAACAATTCTCTTCAAGAATAAGGTTGCATTTCTCCTCATTCTGCTGTGGCATAAAATTAAGTTCTGGCCCCTTAAGCTTTGGTCCCTGTGTATTTCATGAGTTTATTTCAACTGTGCAACGACAACTGCAAAAAGCACACAAAAGATGAAAAAAGACACAACTGCTCTGTGCTATGCTCTGCTACATGCTGTGGTAGAGGCAGCTGATTGCTATAATTTATGCTTGCTACTATGAAATAACATTCAGATGGAAGATATGGCAGTTTTCAATGTTCTCAAATACTGTCATCCTTTCCATGGGACTCTCTGAAGAGCTGACCACAGAGAAACACACTTTAAATAGTATTTCACCAAATGCCTTTGGTGAGGAAAGTGACAGCTTTACAACATACACCATGATCTCATCTCCAAGTGGTCTCAGTATTCACAGTTAAAGAAGAGAATTTTAGAAAATTATTCATTCCTATGAGGACAGACTGAGAGAGTTGGGGCTCTGCAGCCTGGAGAAGAGAAGGCTTCCAGGAGACCTTGTAGTAATCTTCCAATATCTGAAGGAGGACTACAAGAAGGCTGAGGAGGGACTATTGACAAGGTCTTGCAATGCCAGGACTAGGGGCAATGGGTTTGAAGTGGCAGAGGGGAGATTGAAAGTGGCTGTTAGGAGGAAGTTGTTTGCAGTGAGGGTGGGGAGACACTGGCACAGGTTGCCCAGGGAGGTTGTGGCTGCTCCCTCCCTGGAGGGGTTGAAGGCCCGGGTGGAGGAGGCCTTGAAGTGACCTGTACTAGTGGGAGGTGTCCCTGCCTATGGCAGGGGGTTGGAACTGGATGATCCTTGAGGGCCCTTCCAACCTTACCATTCTCTGATTCTATGAACTCTGTTGGACGCTGTACTACAAGAAAAAATTTCAAAATTTGGACCAAGTATTTTGAAAGCTCTCCCTTTACTCTCCTGAATTCCTCAAAGCCCTGTTCCTCCACATTATACCCTTCCACAGTCTCTGCTCCAATATAAAAAGATATCTCCCTGACTTGCTGCACGCTTCTCAGAAGTCTTTCATGAGATTTTGTCAGCCTCCAGTTTGGGGAGAAAGGGATAGGGATTATTTTCTTGGTTTGGTAACTGCAGTGCTTGTCATATCTTAGTGCTCCAGTGTTGGGAATCTGCTGCTGAGCTGCAAGAAATCTGATCTGATGAATAACTCTTCCAGAGTTCCATGTTCTCCCAACTGAAATGCTTGTAAATCAACCAACGCCTTTCATATGGCTGCCCCAGATAGTTTGTCAGCTACTCCTCAGATGATTGTTTTGTCAAGGCTCATTAACTTAATAAGCAAAGAGGATTCACAGGCCAAAGCCTTATTTGTCTACAATAAATTCAAGTTTATAACCCTTGCTTTTCTGGTGGCCTGCCTCAGCTCCTGTGAGATTTGGAGGTCTAGATCAATATACTTCCATTTTAAGACAAAAGTAATTTGGTTTTTGATTGAATTACCAGTTCATGTGAGTTGATATTAACAGGGCTATATCAATGTGCAAGCAGCTGAAGATCTGTTCCATGGAAGAAAGGAGCAGAGAGAAAATTTTGGAGCAGCAAGTTTCCCTTTGAGAGCACCGTGTGAGAACTGATGCGGGGTATTCCTACTGCCTCCTCTGTCATTATTGACAGCTGTGTGTACAGTTGGAAGATTATTGGCAGCTCAGAGATGCAACACTCTTTCTACAAGCATTTGCATTATTAACACAAAACACTTTGCTGTCAGTCTTTGTGCTGAGAACTTCATTACATTCACCACTACATAGATAAACTTAAAAAAATGCTTTGCTTTTCCCAAGAGCTGAATTTGCTGTCGTCACCGAAATCTTTTTGGCATTCTAGTTGCCAGAGTAGGTTTTGCTAAAGGGCAGCCCTGATATAGAATCATAGAATGGTAAGGTTGGAAGGGACCTCAAAGATCATCTAGTGCCAAGCCCCTGCCATAGGCAGGGACACCTCCCACTAGCACAGGTTAGTCAAGGTCTCATCCACCCTGGCCTTGAACACCTCCCTGGGCAACCTGTGCCAGTGTCTCACCACCCTCACTGCAAACAACTTCCTCCTAACATCCACTTTCAATCTCCCCTCTGCCACTTCAAACCCACTGCCCCTTGTCTTGGCATTGCAAGGCATATCGTTATGTGGGTTTTAATTTTTTTTCCCCTTAGGCATTTGCTTTTCTCTTTGTCTTTTGATCACGCAATTGCAACAATATTTTCCAATATATATAGGGAGAGGAACTAAAAGTACAATTTCAGGCTTTGTGATCATGGAAGGAAAGCTTACAGGACAAGGGGTAATGGGTTTAAAGTGGCAGAGGGAAGATTTAAACTAGATGTTAGGAGGAAGTTGTTTACAGTGAGGGTGGTGAGGCACTGGCACTGGTTGCCCAGGGAGGTTGTGGATGATCCTGGAGGTCCCTTCCAACCTTACCGTTCTCTGATTCTATGATTCTATGCCTCCTCCAAAAAAAAAAAAATTAAAAACAAGTGGAAATTTTGTTCATCTTCAGTCTAGCCTTTATGACCTTCCAGATCCTCCTTAAAGTGCTTTTGCACCTGGGTTGAAAGTATTTGGCTTGCTTTTTAAGTCAAGATTACTTTCTTAAACTTACCCCCAATCCTGGCTGACACTGCAATCTGCAGTTTTAGTAAAGGTCATTAATGATTTTGTTCTTTGTTTCCAAGTCTCTAAAAGAGATTTACCAGTGATCTCACAGAGCTTCTTTGAAAACTAACTCTGTCTGAAACAGCAGCATCCTGTTGCTAATGGCCATTTNGCCCTTCCTAAATCCATGTTGGCTGGGCCTGAGCCATTATATGACAAAAACGTATGATGAAAATTATTTTAAGATATTTGATGAATTAGATTAATGACATCGGTTCTTGGGACCACCAATTCAGCCTGGAGAAGAGAAGGGTTAGAGGAGACCTTATAGTAGCCTTCCAGTATCTGAAGGGGGCTACAGGAAGGCTGGGGAGGGACTATTGACAAGGTCTTGCAATGCCAGGACGAGGGGCAATGGGTTTGAAGTGGCAGAGGGGAGACTGAAAGTGGATGTTAGGAGGAAGTTGTTTGCAGTGAGGGGGGTGAGACACTGGCACAGGTTGCCCAGGGAGGTTGTGGAGCACAGAATCACAGAATGGAATCTTTGATCACGTTGAGTGATTCTGTGCTCCACACCCTCCCTGGAGGTGTTCAAGGCCAGGTTGGATGAGGCCTTGAGTGACCTGTACTAGTGGGAGGTGTCCCTGCCTATGGCAGGGGGTTGGAACTGGATGATCCTTGAGGTCCCTTCCAACCTTACTATTCTCTGATTCTATGAATGCTTTCTCACCCATGGGTATTATGGAGAAAAGATAATAGAGAGAGGGCTCTAGAGCAGACTAGTGCAGAAGCAGCATGGTATTTGCATAGGCATTCAAGGATAACTGAGCAGTGTGTAACTCTAAAGAGCTACACAAATAGCAGCAGGGTGACAGATATGCAGGACATAAGGGTAAGGAGACAGTAATGTCTAGAATCTGATTTCTGCATGATGCTGTTTCAGATGTGTGGCTGAGTTCCCACAGCCTCCACGTAAGTACGTGAGAGGCACTACACTGCAACAGTCTCTGCAGTCAGACCTGGGGGTATGTCTAAAATGCTAAGCACTTCTGGTAACCTCACCTAATTTCAGGGATTCCTGGGATCACTTAATAGCTCATGAAGGCACTCCTGAGAAGGTGTTGATAGCAGGATGTTAAGGTGGCTGCACTAGAAAAAGGTGTGAATATTTGCCCTCTCTGCTACTCTTTCTGTAGTGTCCTTTCTCATTTATTAATATCTAAGCAGACTTTTTCTTTGCCATAGCCTGCCTGGAGTGAGATTATTGTCAAAATGCTGCATATATCTGTGTTTATGAGTGACTGCCTTCCGGGGAGGCTCTTGTCATCTTTACTGAAATTCACGTTGTACAGGAGTACTCATCATCCCTATTTCAATCCCATGTGTTTAATATGGGAATTCTATCTCCCAAAACACATCTAGCTATATTCTGAGGCTTTTTGAAATGCCTGGAAACCTGAAGAATGAAACCTACCAAACAAACAGTGAAAAGTGATCATACTTTGAAACTGAGTCTTCAACTTGCCTCACATAAACACAGCAATCTTTGCACAGT
>WBNM01025576.1:83055-113980 GCA_013399055.1 Ramphastos sulfuratus | reverse complement strand
GGTTGCCAAGGGAAGCTGTGGATGTCCCCACTCTAGAGGTGTTCAAGGCCAGGCTGGTCTAGAGGAAGGTGTCCCTGCCCATGGCAGGGGTGTTGGAACTAGGTCCCTTCCAACCTAAAGCATTCTATGAATCTATGTATTACTATCCCAGGCTAAACTGGCTTACAGGTATCTCTGTATGGTGTGCAGGCAGCCAATTAGAATGTCAAGCTGACTTCTGCCTTCACTCATGGAAATGAAATGCATTTGAGTGAGAGTTAAAAACATCTTAATACATTTTCTTAAGGATCAGTTACTTCAGCATGTGCAGGTCTGTCACTAAGTACTGGTAAGTTAACTTTAGCTCAGTACTGTAAAATTAAGTTCAAACTGCAGGAACTACCACCTTGCTGGGAATCAAATTCTAACCTTACCCTTTTTAACACTTTCTAGACTATCCTTTCAATACTTAGATTGTTGTGGTGAGCAATAATCAGTCCACAAACCAACAAACCAAACAAAAATAGCTGGAAACACCTGCATCCAGCTTAAAAAAAAAGAGGAACAATACTGAAAATATTTAGCAATATTAAGAGGGGCATTACTGAAAATGATCTACACCAACCTCCTCAAAGGCTGTCTCAGCATCACCTTTATTGGTGTTTGGTCTTCTGCTTTTAGGTATCCTGGGTTTAAACCACAGCTAGTAAAGGTTTCCAATTGAAGATAATGAGAATCGAGAGAAGTGCTCCTGGTTAAAGGGATATACATTAATGAACTAGACTTATTTTTTGTAAAGCAAGCTTTACTTGCATGAAATCATGTGACAGCACAGAAAATTTCCCTCATGGCTTAAAGCTCTCCACCTTATTCAGACAGCAACCCCTCCATTTCGCAAACCCATCTACGTGATTTCTATGAAAAGGCTTCAACACCCCCACACCTAGCAGTGAACAAACAAACAACTTAGTTAAAGACCAAACAAAATGCTGTGAGTGAGCTGCTTTTCCTGCCAGATGCTTTCTGATAGTCACACAAACCTTGCCATCTGCTCTGATCTCTGGCAGAGTAAGTGACTTCCGTTCTCAATCTAAGGTTTCACTATGACGGTACAGATGTGACATTAAAAGTTCCTTCAGTCCCATTGTAAGGCTGTACAGGTTTGTAGGGGCATTAATAGCTGTTGTAGAGCAGCATCAGAATAATCAGTGCTCTGAATAAAGGACTTTGTTTTGATAGTCACAGGTGCAAAACTTAAAGATGCCCAGATGAAAACGTTTCAGAGACAAAACAGCACAGACCTGCTTCATTTACAAAGAGGCTACAGGAATTTTGTGGGAGCTTTTAACCATACTCAACTCCTAACTGCATCATGACCTTAATATTATCAAAACTAAGGAAACTTCAGTAATTTGAGGTCCCTTCCAATCTAAACCATTCTATGGATCTACAAATTTGTAAGGATTCCAAGGCATACATCTCCAAACAGAGTGCTGAGAAAAATAGAGCATTGCTGTAGTAAACCAGAAAAAAAATTCAAAGCCAGCTGTGGATTGTAAAGTGCTCAATTAAAGGAGAGAGAAGGACACAGAACTGTTGGAGCAAGTCCACAGGAGGGTCACAAAGATGATCCTAGGGCTGGAGCACCTCTGCTATGAAGACAAGCTGAGGGACCTGGGATTATTCAGCCTGGAGAGGAGTCTGGGGGGACCTTAGAGCTGCCTTCCAATACCTGAAGGAAACCTACAGGAAGGCTGGAGAAAGTCTTTATAAGGGTGTCTAGCAATAGGACAAGGGGGAATGGTTTGAAGCTGAAGAAGAGTATGGTTAGATTGGATCTTAGGAAGGACCTCTTCAGTAGGAGGGTGTAAGACTCTGGAATAGGTTGTCCAGGGAAGCTGTGGATGACTCCTCCACGGGGGTGTTCAAGGACAGATTGGACAAGCAGGCAGGTCTAATTGAGAGGTGTTTCTGCCCATGGTGGGGAGGTTGGAGCAGATGATCTCTGAGATCACTTCCAACTTGAGCCATTCTAGGATTCCCTGAACTCAGTCCAAGATCTATGCCATTGCTTTCGCCTTATAATGCCAACAAGAAAAGAAGCCTATGCAGTAGATCAGAGAAAAGGGATACCCCTGACACATTTGTCTTGCACCTTTCAGAGGTCCAAAGCAATCTTCACAGTTAGAAATTATTTTTAATGACAGAACTACCCTTTTCAAAAAAAAAAAAAAAAAAAAAAAAAAAAAAAAAAAAAAAAAAAAAACAAACCTCACAAACCTACACCCTCAAGTATTACCCATTCACAACATTAAGGAATGGTAATTACCTATTAGAATAATTAACAGTTCATTTCAGCTTTGCTAATGCATACAGCTCAGAGGCCCAGCAAAGATGAGCCTGCAGAGTGTCACCACAATTAACTCTGAAAACAGGTTACAAAAGCTGACACCTGGAGAGTTTGGTAAAAGCAAGTTTATTTCATTAGCTCCTACCTGATAAATTCTAAATGGGATGTATCGAAATCCACTCTCTTCTGCAGGATACTCCATGAGTTTTCTATTTATTGCCCAGAACTGCTCAAATTTATCTGTGAAAGGAAAATGAGATTTTAATATTAGTACAATATGTTCTTTTTCAGGTAAATGAAACAATGTGCAGACTTTTCTTACAGAAGTTAGACCTGCGTCAATTTATTTCCCCCCACATTTCTCTTCCCTATTTAGCCTGAAGCCAAAAATGAGCCATCTGCATTATTCTATGAAAATGTATTGAACTGAAAGAGAAAGCAACTTCAATTCCTAGCAGAGAAATATTGGGCCACAAATTATGAAGCTCATTACTTCAATTAACATTGCCTGCCTCCCCACTCCCTGAGCCCAGCTGACAGTTTGTTAGAGCCATCTACATGTTCTTAACTATAGATAAGCAACAGGGTGTGAAATGCAGAATAACTCAAGCAGTAGAAAGATTCCTTGAGGGGTTCACATTTGTATATGTAGATCTTAAAAGACTCTGCAGCAATGTGTGAAGCAATCAGAAAGTACACTGCCAGTTTTGTGGCACCACCTGAAAACACAAGTTTGTTTGAATCACATTTTTGTTGGTGTCATCCAAGTAACTCTGTTTAGCACAGCAGTCCAAGGCAGCACCACTTCACCGTGTTCAGACATCACAAGAACAGAATTTACTGCACTTAAAGTGTATCAAAGACAGGTCTAGAGCAGTAAAGGCTTTTTTTTTTTATACATGTGAATCAGTTATTCAAATCAAGCAAACAACTAATCTCAAGAGTGGCAGAAAGGAATGTGAACAGCTAAGATAACATAGCTGCTGCCAGCCTTACTGCAGAAGGCAGCTTTAGAAGGGGAAGAGCAAGGGATAAGCTTCCATGTAGGCCCTAACTCTCCAAGTTACCAAACAGAGCAGATGTTTCTTCAGAAGGAACACACAACTCTCAGTTCTCCCCTCTCAGCACAATGTCCAACTGACTCTCAAGAAGCCTGGTGCTGCAACTGTACCAGAATTCAGCTCCCCTGAAGCAAAGCAAAATTCAGATGCCTATTCATGGAACAAAAGTCTTCCTTCTTGCTTCCAAAACTGCTGACAACAATTCAAGCAAACTGCAGATAAGTGAAAGTCTGAGATTTGCTCTGCCACGTGTATGGCACAGATGCTTGTCAGGGAGCTAAAAGACACTTCCTACATCTTGCAGGGTTTGCAACACCTTGCTTTTCCTGACTAAATGGGACAAGGCAGGAATTTCCAAGAAACTGAAGAACTCCTGCCAGGCATTCTGTAGGAGCATTTCCTGATACTTATCTCAAAGCACCTCCACACCCTTGTTTCCCCATTAGCAGCAAGTGCCTCTTGACAAGCACTTACCTGAGCTGCAGTCAATACCACTGCACAGCATCTGCCTCGGCTGAGAAACTGCCTGGACTCAGGGTGCTAACTCCACAACTCACAGGTTGGGAAGCTCAGCAGGTGACAGTGACACCCACCCCACCCCCCAAAAAGCTGATTGTACCCAAGCATTTGAGAAGCCTATGGAGCCAGAGAGGTTTACTCCTACAGTATCTGACACAAGGAGCTGCATCCTCCTCACTAACTCACTCAGCAGTCTCTTAAATAAGGGATCTGTGTATTAGGAGATCTCCTGCTCGGACAAAAATAAAACAAAACACTGATTCCATTTACTTGTTTAATGTTCACCCAAAACTCCCTCTCCCCCCAGTCCTCTTGAAAATATAAAGGAAAGGATTCAATGTTCTCCCATTTTTTGTGTCAGTACCTTCTATTTATGCAAAACAGAATTAAGGAAGCTATTAATGCTATGACAAGCTGTAAGTACTAATTAGTGCTTAAAGACAGAAGGTGTTGGCCAGAAGTTTAACAACCAAAACAAAACTGAGTTTTCATCAAGGAAGAGTTCTCTACCTATCAGCAAAAGCACTTTACACACTCCTCTCCCACCTTGTGAAAAGCTTATGCAGTCTGCAGGGTGTCTAAACTCTTGTCACAGTCAAATCTGCTCACTGCTGTTCTCCACAATCTATCTCTTTTCCCAAAAGTGCTTGACCAATGTGTTACAGAGTTTCTGTATTAGCAAACCCCAGCACTTGCAAAAGGCAGATGTTCAAAGCTGAATAACAATACTCGAAGTGACATCAACAAGATTCAAACAGCAGTCAGATTAGTGACAGTACAAAAGTTTCAGATGACTTCTACTGATCATATTTCTTAACTGAGAAGGAAAGGTTGCTATGTCACTTTGCCTGAGTGAAATAAAAATGCAGAGAGAAAAGATTTTCATGTCAAAGAGCAGAAAGTTAATCAGCAAATAATCGTGAGATCCAGCTGAAAAAGCTATCAGCTAAGTCTCATTTCTAAATATTCATTGATTAGAAATGCAGTCACTGAATGCCCAGAGACAGATATTAGATTCTGTAGCAACGAAGGCTAAGAAGAGCTTTGAAAATACTTAATTACATATCACAGAAGCATAGAATGGCCTAAGTTGGAAGGGCCATTAGAGATCATCTGCTCCAATCTATGAGATGGCAAAACTACAAGGACTTAAAGATATCCATTCTGTGGTTCTATGACCAAATCAAACCTCAAACACAGCTCTGCAAGCAGAGTGGGCCACCGTTACACATTGCTCTAACAAGCCTTGTGTTTAACGGCCACAGCCAGTAAGGAGCCTGTGAAAAGTTCAGGTTATGGTTGCTTGTGTCTCTCCACAACTGATGAGAAGCAGCTGTGTTGAATCCAAACCCCCTCCTTTACCACAACCATTATATACTGAACTTATAGATATTAATTCTTTGAACCATGCAAAAAAATATATATATAGCTCTCCCCTAAAACCAATTGAGATTTCCTTTATTTGATCCCAAGTCACCACTAAGCCCACAGAGCCTTAATGTTTCAAAGCTGAAAGCCTTCATTTTTCCACACAAAAGGCAAAGAGGAAAAAAAGAGACCCACTTGAAAATCCTCTTTATGCACAATAAAAATGGTCATAATGCTCTTGAAGCAAGACCAGTAGTAACATTTGCCATCAGTTCTGACCAAAGAATTTTAAGAGTTCTTCCAAAGGCAGGGAAGTCAATACAGCTACACAGCCTGCCTTTGGCTTCTCCACCACAGCCAGGCACACATGGTACTGGACAAAAGGAAGCACTATCCAAAAGAAGTGTTCTGCCTAAGAGATGTCTGGTTTATGGACAAAAAAAGCCTGAAGAACAAGCAAAACCACAGCACTACTGTTAGACAGAAAAGCATCTTTTACCTTCCTGATTTGGTAGCAGATAGAGGAGATTTAGACTGGATGCTAGGAACAAGTTCTGCACCATGAGGGTGATGGAACACTGCAACAGGTTTGCCCAGGGAGGTAGTTGAGGCCCCATCCTGGGAGATATTGAAGGTTAGGCTGGACAAGGCTCTAAGCAACCCGATCTAGTGGAGGAGTTCCTGCTGACTGCAGGGAGGGTCAAACTGGATGACTTTTTGTGGTCCCTTCCAACCCAAACCATTCTGATTCTCTGCAAACCAAAAATGGTGAGAGGAGGCACATAAAGGTTGTTACAAATCCCCAGCAGCTGTTACCAGCAGAAGACTGTCACAAATCCACTACTACAGCTCTTCTCTTAAAAGCCATCTGCAGGCAACTGAAAAAGTTTCTCGTGCTGCCTGATGATCAGAGGGCTGGAGCAGCTCTGCTATAAGGACAGGCTACAAGAGTTGGGGCTCTGCAGCCTGAAGAAGAGAAGGCTTCCAGTAGACCTTAGAGTAGCCTTCCAGTATCTGAAGGGGGATCCAGGATGGCTGGGGAAGGACTATTGGCAAGGTCTTGCAATGACAGGACAAGGGGCAATGGGTTTGAACCGGCAGAAGGGAGATTGAAACTGGATGTTAGGAGGAAGTTCTTTGCAATGAGGGTGGTGAGACACTGGCACAGGTTGCCCAGGGAGGTTGTGGCTGCTCCCTCCCTGGAGGTGTTCAAGGCCAGGTTGGAGGAGTGACCTGTACTAGTGGGAGGTGTCCCTGCCTATGGCAGGGGGTTGGAACTGGATGATCCTTGAGGTCCCTTCCAACCTTACCATTCTACGATTCTATGATTTCCTTTCCAGCAGAAACACTCCTACCAAAACACACTTGCAATTGGCAGCTACATTTCTCCAAACAAGCAAAAATTAATTTTTTTGCCCCCCAAAAGATAAGTTGAATACATATCCTGTAAGTACTGCTGTCACTCTTTATTATTTGTTTCAGAACTGAAGAAAATGGTTTGAAGTTTCACAGGNACTATCCAAAAGAAGTGTTCTGCCTAAGAGATGTCTGGTTTATGGACAAAAAAAGCCTGAAGAACAAGCAAAACCACAGCACTACTGTTAGACAGAAAAGCATCTTTTACCTTCCTGATTTGGTAGCAGATAGAGGAGATTTAGACTGGATGCTAGGAACAAGTTCTGCACCATGAGGGTGATGGAACACTGCAACAGGTTTGCCCAGGGAGGTAGTTGAGGCCCCATCCTGGGAGATATTGAAGGTTAGGCTGGACAAGGCTCTAAGCAACCCGATCTAGTGGAGGAGTTCCTGCTGACTGCAGGGAGGGTCAAACTGGATGACTTTTTGTGGTCCCTTCCAACCCAAACCATTCTGATTCTCTGCAAACCAAAAATGGTGAGAGGAGGCACATAAAGGTTGTTACAAATCCCCAGCAGCTGTTACCAGCAGAAGACTGTCACAAATCCACTACTACAGCTCTTCTCTTAAAAGCCATCTGCAGGCAACTGAAAAAGTTTCTCGTGCTGCCTGNAAAAAAAAAAAAAGCCTGCAGATGTATCATTGCTTACAAGGCAGTTATGGCAAATGCTACTTTCTTTTCTTTTTTGTGGTTGTTCATTCTGTTTCACAAAGAAGTTTAAAAATCATCACGTCCCAAACGAAAGCCTATAAAAACATATTGAAAGATCCAAAATGCTTAAAAAGAGTTTTCTTGGTTTCACAAGCTTTTCTTGCCTCTTCTTTGTGAAGAGCTGAGAAATTAAAATTAGCATTTGAAAGTATTCAAAGATTGTTTAAGCTTCTCATTTAGGAGTCAGATTCCACAGGTGCAATTTTTCATGAGGTACAGTGAAACCTCCTTGAAACCAACCTTGCTAGGCAAAGTTTGTGCTTAATATTATAAAGCAAATGAAAAACCTTAAGGTTTGCCTGCAACCAAATATACTCTTAGACAATCAACTAAAAGGCAGAGCCCAAGATGAGAATGGAAAGACAACAATGTCTATCTGTTCTCTTATCTTACCTATTGGAGAGTATCAAGGTTCTTTAACTTCTGGTTACAAGAAGAACCTTAACTCTTACCATTTCAGTGTCTATTGAACTCTTCTGCCATTACTCTACTCATATTACAACTCACTCTACTCACAACTCCTAGATTCATAGACTCACAACTCCTAGATTCATAGAATGGGTTAGGTTGGAAGACATCTCAAAGATCTGGTGAGGCACTGGCACAGATTGCCCAGGGAGGTTGCGGCTGCTCCCTCCCTGGAGGTGTTCAAGGCCAGGTTGAACAAGCCCTTGAGTGACCTGTCCTAGTGGGAGGTGTCCCTGCCTGTGGCAGGGAGTTGGAACTAGATGATCCTTGAGGTCCCTTCCAACCTTACCATTCTATGATTCTATGATCATCAAGTTCCAGCCCCTCTACCAAGGGCAGGGACACCTTCCACCAGCCACATTTAGGTTACCCCTTGGATGGTAACTTTAAGAAAGCAATTAAACAAGCAAACAAAATTGATCTTTGCCACAGGCTAAAATTCTGCAAAATTTCATTTCCACATCATCACATTTGAAAACATTTTTAGCACTCTAGACCTAAATGTAATTAATATTTGGTGCATTATATTTACCATTCTGTAATCCCATCCACAGTTGCTTATGATCCTTTTTTTGCATCTCATTGATGACTTGACTTTTGTGCTTTAAAGCATCTGCTTCTTTTATACAAGCCATAAAATGAGCTTCAATTACATCCTTCGAATGGCAGTGTAGAAGATCCTTTTCTGGAAAATTCTACAGGGAAAAAGTAAAGAGAAATAAATGCATCCCATCCCTTAGAAGATGAAGAATAAATGGTGATTTTAATGAGGTTTGGAGAAGATGAAGAATAAATGGTAATTTTAGTGAGGTTTAAGTTTACACAGAAGCAGCACACTGGAGGTTTCTGCTTATGGAAGAAGGTAAGAACTGTTCTCTCACTTTGCTGACAAGAAGGATTTTGCAGTGAAAAACATTACAGGAAAAGTAAAAATGCAACATTTTTTTTCCTGCAAAACCAGAAATGAAATCATTCAACCTCAACTTATTAAATACATTAAATAAATTACAGAAATTCATTCACATATATAAATTAGTGGATGTGCTTAGGCCCTTACATGCAAGATTGAGGAAATGAAGAGTTTTAACATGTTCTCAAGCAGGTGTTCAATCCTCTGGTAATGAACATGAGAGAAAGGGGAAAGAAACAAGTGATAAGCACCCAATTCCTGTTCACAGTGGTGCTTTAGTAACTATTTCTATGAAGGAAAAATGTTTCCTTCAAGATTCATCATCAACATATATGAACCATATGCCAATGTACCCATTGTTCCTTGTCCTGTCACTGGGCACCACTGAGAAGAGCCTGGCACCTTCATCTTGACACACACATTGGTAAGATCCCCTCTCAACCTTCTCTTCTCCAGACTAAAGAGCCTCAGGTGTCTCAGTCTTTCTTCATAGGTGAGATATTCAAGTCCTGCAATGTCCCTCAGCCTCCTCTGGACTCTCTCCAGCATATCTCCATCTCTTACCTCCTATGTGTGGCAACTGCTTGCTTGTGTGACTGGATTCTGTGCTAGAGCTGGCACACTGCATGTGCACAGTCACTACTCCTCAGGTAACTTTTAACCCCACAGTAAATGCCAAGTACCTGTGCCAATTAGTTTCTTAAGGAATTACAGGAGTAAATCTTGTTCAGGTACAAAAGCAGATTTATTTGGCAATCAGCTAATCAGAAGTTCAGTGCTGTACAGGCACACAGGATTGTTCTTCCTCTTTTTTTTTTAATCAACACTATTCACTTGCCATTTTCAAATAACAAAAGCATTCATTATCATAAATTAACTATCTTTAGTTCTCCCAGTTTAAAAACCATCATGTTTTACTCCCTACATTTACAGAAGATTACACCAATGACAGGACATTAAAATCCATAAGGGACATTTCCTGTGGCACAGAGAGCATGTCCTGGGGGAGCATCCATATTTTAGTGTTTAGATATCATCAGTGGGCTTTTATTTTTTTAAATTATTTATTTTAGCCCTCCCTCATTTGTGTTTCTGCTTTCCAGAACATCTCCTAGCAGTTTCACAATTTATCNCCAAATCCCCCTGCCATGGGCAAGTTCATTTTCATTCCACCTGACCCAGTTTAGCTAAGACAACAGCTGTTATCACACAAAAACCATCAGGGCATGGGTGAAGAGGCAGGTACCAGCAGATAAGGACTCCAGCAGAGGGAGAACATTAGCCCTTCCCTTGGCTCTCTCTGCTTTCATAGTGCTACCATTTCCAGAGCAGTTCTACTACCCAAAACCTGGAGAGCAGTTCCCATGCTGAGAACATCAACAGTGTTAAGCAGGGCACAGAGCAGCACGAGAGGAGTTTAAGAGGAAGGGATAAATTTCCCTTCTCCTCGTAAAGCCACACCTGGGTAACAACCACAACTTCCCAGACTACAGCTTCTCATGGTTCTCAGACCTCAGCAGCCTGTTCAAGCTCGTCCTTCTACAACTACTTAAGGAAACTGTATTTCAATTTTACTAGAGATATAAATGCAGGTTATTTTATTGCATACCAGGAGGACAAGTGAATCAACTGTTTCTTCAATGCAAACAATAAGTGCTTTTATTATTCAGTCTGCACACAGAACACAGGAGGACAAATCCAAGTATCTGTTAACTTTCAAAACTTCTGCTAACAGAAATAAACTGTTTCATGTTTTCCAACTTTAAACAAAGAAAACTGTTGGGGGAGGGTTGGGAGGCAGTTAAAAAAAACACTCTACAGATGTTCAAGTTACCTGATGTTGCCTGCATGTGCTGTGATAAAAGAAAGGAGAAAGCCATGACAGCACAAGTTAAACTCCACAAAAAATCTGACACTGTTCAATTAGGCCAAATAAAAATTCTGCCTCTTTGAAGAATAACTACACACAAGTGACATGAATAATCCAGGCAGGGATCCCACACCTAAACTATTTAGTTGTAGTAAACTGTACCACATGAAAATGTCTTGAATATTTTTACATACTTTTGATATATTTTGGTTATGTTTTCACCTTAAGGATTAAGGAGGATTTATTAAACTTCCAGAGTACATCAAAAAGAGGAAGAGAGATTAAGCAGGTGCTTAACCCAAGGTGTTATACTTCTAAAAACCAAATTACATCAGCTATTTAAAATAACACTGCCTTAGCAGTAAATTAGTTCTGCTGATCTTTAATGCACACCTTTGAGACAAAAATTAGCTGATCTTTTGGCAAGTAGCAATGTAAAGACATTAAAGTCAGTTTCTATTACTACATTACCCAGTATAAGGACACAGAGCTGTTGGAGTGAGTCTGAAGAAGAGCCACAAAATAATCCAAGGGCTGGAGCACTTCTGCTGTGAGAATAGGGTGAGGGAGCTGGGGTTGTTCAGCATAGAGAAGACTCTTAGAGCAGCCTTCAAATACCTGAAGGGATCCTACAGGAAGGCTGGAGAGGGACTTTTCATAAGGATGTCTAGCAATAGGGCAGCAGGGAATGGTCTGAAGCTGAGAGAGTAGGTTTAGACTGGATCTTAGGCAGAAGTTCTTCAGTAAGGGGGTGTAAAACTGGAACAGGCTGCCCAGGGAGGCTGTGGATGTCTCCCCTCTGGAAGTGTTCAAATCCAGATTGGATGAAGCCTTGAGCAGCAAAGCCTAGTTGAGAGGCATCCCTGCCCATGGTGGGGCGGTTGGAGTAGCTGAGCTTCGAGATCCCTTCCAACCTAAGCCATTCAAGGACTCTATGAAACTGAAAAGTGCTGTGGTGCTTCAACTCATTTCTCAAGATGGCACTGCTTTGGGGGGGGGCAATATCCACACACTGCCACTGTTACTCTCCCACAGCTCTCAAAAGGTGTCAAAATAAACCATGATTTATCAAACTGGACATCCCACCTCTTTCTGACATATCAGACAGAAGAGTAGCAATTACAATGGTTTCAAAAACATCCCAAATTTCACAGTCAGTCACTCAAAAAACTTCAACATCTGGAAATACATATCTTAAGAATGTATGACTTTAATGCACATCTCCAAATAGAACCAGACCACTCCTGCTAGCAAGACTAATTTTTTTTTAAAGCACCTTCAAGAGAAGAATTATTTAAATGGAAACATTTAGCACAACTGCTTCCCACTTTGCTTTTAATTTCATATCAAATCTCACTCCTTAAAGTCAAGCCCATTAATGTAGCAGTTCCCTTCCTGTTGCAGAAAGTGCAATTAACTGTTGAAGAGATCAAATTTTTCAGTTAAATATCCAGATTTCTAATTGTGATTTGGACTTCAAAACATACCTGGGGTTAATGTCTCGATGCATTTCAGAGCATGAAGGAATCCTACACCAAAGCTAACCCTGCACAAGCACTCTTCTGAGCAAAGATCAGCAGTGCTGTGAAGTCTGACCTAATGGTTTTACAATGTGTAGTGACAATAATGTCTCTCCTGTGACTAAGCTGTCACAAGACCAAACTCTTTTCACTTAGTTTTCTAAAGGGAACTCAGCATTCCCTGACTTCAAGGCTTCCTACAGCACCTCATATCCATGCTCATGCCTAAAAGGATGAGCACTTCCCAATCTTCCTTTAACTCAATCTGACTTAATTAAAGACCTTATAGAAAGTTCTTCTGTCTCTACTCAATTGCACTGACATGGCCTCATCATTTCTCTTGAAACAGTTCTGGATTTTCAGATTATAACAGAATCAATTTCAAAGGAAAGTGATTTGAAAGCACCAAAAATCTCATGGAAAAGTTCTGTAGGTGTACAGAAGACTTTGTTTCTTCTTCAGGAATCCTCTATTCTCCCCTTCAAGCCATGCCATTCACCTATTTATAAAGCAATTATGAAACCTTTTCCTAGCTTCCAAATTTCATTAGTTCTTTTACTAAAGATGTATTTCAATTTTACCTTGAAGTGCACTGTGATGCTCCAAGGAAGGGCTGTATTTGATGCGTGGAGATCAAACAGCAAACCAATTGGGTAATGCCTAAAAAATGAAGAGATATTAAATGAGCATAGAAGTTATACTTTTAATTCTACATAAAACAGTTAACATACCTGCATTTACAGGAGGAAACCTGTTTGGCTCCCACAATTAATGTTCATTATTCCTCATTCAGAACTGCTAAATAAGCAGGTATAAATGACTGACAGAATTTTGGCAGAATCAAGTCTGCAATTGACATGTTTAATATCTACCCTAGCTGCCTCCAAGCCATGCTCACAAAACACCACTGGTTTTGCAACAGCACAAGTGGCCTAGAGCTGCTCTGTGGAGGCCTTCAAACTGGTATTTTTGTAGATAAAAAGCTTGATAATAGTAGGAAGAGCTGCTTTGACCAAAAAAATATACATGCTTGTAGATATTTGAATGTCATAGGTTTATAGCATTAACCCATGACCCTTAACATCTCTTCCCTCTTTCCCATTTCCTTGATGTCACTGTGGAGAGTAAGTAAAGCAAACAAAATACCCTATCTGTAAAAGGGCTGAAAGAGGATACATCAAGATGGACTTTTTATCTTTACTATCAAATTAAGAAGACATGAAGGGGAGGAAAAAAACATAGACTAAGTGGAGTTTTGTATTTCAGTGGTATTCTGGATTAGGGAAGTTACACAAAGAAGCTGCTTCCCCCAGAAAATTAATTTCTGTCTTCTAACTTTGTCTCCTTTAAATTCACTCAAAGATACAGCCTCCAGCAATAGAAGGAATATCTATCACATACACAAAACCTCCACAGGAACTTTAAGAAGGTCTTTATGCATTTTTTTCATAAGCAGACACTAGCAAGATGGTTTTTTCCCCCTTTGTATTCAGCACACCAAGCTCCATTCTCTTATCTTTCAAAAGTCTTGACTCCAGTGGCTTTTCAGCCTGCAAAGAGATAAACACACCCTTGACTGTAAACTCGGGAGCTTCGCCGAGTTAAATGAGATTGATCACAGGACGCAGGGCCAAGCACGTACATAAGTTTTGAAAGTCCAGAGAGCAACAAGCAAGAGCTCTGCTCTAACAGCACCTGTGCCAAGCCAGCTCCCTGACCTGCTGAACGCTCACACATCAGTCTTTGAGCACCCTCTACGGGTGAGCTAACCTCAAAGCTGAGGCAAAGCCGAGGTAAAATGAAAAACAAAGCAGTACCGTTCAAGGACTTAACTACTGCATTTCTAACTTCTTAAAAGAATTAATAGGAGGACTCACACAATGTTAAGAGTTGGAAGGAACCTCAAAAGATCATCCAGTCAAATCCTGCTGCCCGAGCAGGGTCACCTAGAGCAGGTCACAGTCTCCAGAGGAGACTCCACAACCATTCTGGGCAGCCTGTTTCAGGGCTCTCTCACACTCACAGTGAAAAGTCTTTTCCTTATATCCTCTGCTCCAGCTTGTCCCCATTGCCCCTTGTCCTGTCATTGGGTATCACTGGGCAGAGCCTGGCTCTGTCCATCCAACACTGCCCTGCACATCCTTATAAACATGAATGATGGCAGCCCTCAGGCTCCTCCTCTTTACGCTAAAGAGCCCCAACTCCCTCAGCCTTTCCTCATAGGGCAACACTAAGTATCCAGATTGTTTTGGGCATCCTCCTACAAGAAACAGTGAAGGTGAAATCACAAACACTTCATGTTACAGTAACAACTAGAACAACAGTTGCAGTACAAACAGAACTGGACACAGTGCTCCAGGTGGGATCTTCAGGAAAGCAGAGCAGAAGGGCAGAATCACCTCCCTTGTTCTGCTGGTTGCACTGTTTTTGCTACAGCCCAGAACATGGTTAGCCTTCTGGGCTGCAGAGTCAGTGCTTTTCCTTAACTATTCACTCCAATGGGTTTTAAAAATGGCAAAAGAAGGGTAAGGAGAGACAATTGTCTGGGAAAAACAGAAGAAGGTTTAACATTGAACACATTTTTGATTATTCTGCTTGTACTTTAAGGTAGAGGTGTCCCCAGCATAAGAGGGACATGGAGCTGCTGGAGTAGGTCCAGAAGAGGCCACAAAGATGATCAGAGGGCTAGAGAAACCTCTCCTCTGAGGACAGGCTGAGAGAGTCAGGGCTGTTCAGTGCAGGAAGGAGAAAAGGCTCTGGGGATACCTTAGGAGACTTTATAGTGGCCTTCCAGTATTTGAAGGGGAATACAAGAAAGGCAGGAAGGGACTTTTTACGAGAGCCTGTAGTGCTAGAAAGAGAGAGAACGAAACAAAACTTGAAGAAGGGAGATTGAGACTGGAGATTAGGAACAAATTCTTAACAGTGAGGGTGGTGAGGTAGCAGAACAAGTTGCCCAGGGAGGTCACGAATGCCCCTTCCCTGGAGATGTTCAAGGCCAGGTTAGATGAGGCCTTGAGCAACCTGAGCTGGTGGGATGTGTCCCTGCTCATGGCAGGGGGCTTTCGAACTAGATGATCTTTTAAGGTCCCTTTCAACCCAACCCAATCTATGAATCTGTGAATAAACTCAGTATCAGTCCAAGGTTAAATAACTCACCATTTCAGCGGTGTGCCTTCGTATTCAAACCATATTTCACTAACTTCCTCCTGTTTCATAACTTTCTGAAAGTGTTTCTTCACTTTGTCTGTTACCAGGGTCAAGTAGCTTATCCTTGGCAAAAGCAACTGAAAGAAAAAACATAATTATGGTAGCTTAAAGTACACAAAATGTACAGATTTTTGTTCATTTAGTAGTAAGTAATTTCATAACCAGAATTCAGTCAGCATTCTTCCCACCCCCTTTAAACTAAGATGTCTTTTAGACAGTTTAATTATTAATGGTTGATATTTTGGCTATGATATTAGATATTATTTACAGATATCAAAATCATAAAGTATGGAGAGTAAATCAAGAGTAAAGAGAATGGATTAGTCTTTCAGCTAATGCTGCATTAGGCAGCTAATCTGCATACATCTGTGAAACACATTTTAGGACTATGTTAAACTACAGCAGATCAAGACCCATCACTATGACAGTCAACAAGACAGTTGACATTGGATCTTTTAGGTACCATATGATTTTTCTTTTCCCATCTGTTGCTCTTATTATCATCATATTGTTTTGATACTGTATCACAGGACTCTACTTCAGCAAGGTAATTAAATATAGCCTTCAGTTTTAAAAGGTGAACAATCTCACTAAATTCATGTACGCACTCAAAGTGAGAATTGTTTGGTACCTCAATGACTTTAGTAATAATATAATCACAGAATGGTCTGGGTTGGAAGGGACGTCTAAAGGTCATGTAGTCCAACCCCCTTTGCAGTCAGCAGGGACATCCTCAACTAGATCAGGCTGCCCACAGCCCTGTCGAGCCTCACTTTGAATAAGCCCAAGGATGGGGCCCCAATCATCTCTCCAGGCAACCTGTTCCAGTGTGCAGAACTTGTTCTTGTTCCTAACATTCAAGTGTTAGTGATCTTAGTGCTGACGATTGCACAAAGCTCTGGCTGAAGTTACCTCTGCAGTAAGGTAACATAAAAGTTCTGTCTCTTCTCCAGTCATTATCCAAGAACATACAAACTCAGGCAGTCTTCTTTTACCAAACTGACTTCTCCATAACTTAAGATGGTTGTTGGGTTACAGTTGGACTTGATGATCTTAAAGATCTTTTCCAACTTTAATGATTTCATGACTCTGTAAGATCTTAAATTACCTGTAATAAGTTTCTCTCACTGGTGAAACAAGCTTAAAGTTTTGAAACTGCTGTGAAAAGTGAAAAGTGACAAACCATGCAGCATGGTCATGCACTTTGATTTCAGAAGGTGTGAAGAATAGAAAGGAAACTGATAAAGAGTTTATTTTTCACAACATGTAGTAGAACACAAATAGTAATAGAATGGTTTAGGTTGGAAGGGACCTCAAAGATCATCCAGTTCCGACCCTCTGCCATAGGCAGGGACACCTCCCACTAGAACAGGTCGCTCAAGACCTCATCCAACCTGGCCTTGAACACCTCCAGGGAGGGAGCATCCACAATCTCCCTGGGCAACCTGTGGCAGTGTTTCATCACCCCCACTGGAAAGAACTTTTTCCTAATGATGAGAATGAAGGAAGCAAACCTAACCATGGCACTGGACCATTTGTGAGTACCTTTGTGATACTTACATAGTAAGGTTCAGCTTCCCTTTCAGTTATTTCATCCTGGTACAAAGTGAAACATGTTGGTATTCGTCCGAACCACACATCTCGAAGTACATCTTTGTCATCTGTCATTCTTCCAATGGATAGTGAAGTACATGTAGATCACTTTGGTTCCTCACCTAGAACTGTAACCCAGTTCCCCCTAAAAGAAAGAAATCAGCCATACTGCAATCAAAATACATCTTGGAAAAGATTTTCCCACAGCTACTCTCTTTCAAGCATGATCAAGGCTGTCACCAAGCACCAGTTCGTACAAGGGATGAGTTAAGGCACTTCCCCAGCTACGGTAGATGTCGAGTGAATGAGCATTTTGTAAGGATGCATCAACCGCAGAGGCAAAGGGACCTTTCTTGTCACCGCCTTGCAGTCACCCCGCAGCTCCCACATCCCACTGAGGCCTCGGACCCGGGGGCAGCCAGCACAGCCCATGCCCGCAAGCTCGCAGGACAGGCAGCGGCGCGGACAACGAAGCAGGCGGGGCCGCGGGCCGGGATCAGTCCCCGCGACCCGAGGACGGGCCCAAAGATCGCCCACCTGGAACTCGGGGGCAAGGCAGCGGCAGGCTTGGGGCGGCCCGCAGCAGCGGCCCGGCCAGGCCCCGCCGAATCTGTCGCTCTCTTTCCCTCCCTTCTTCCTCAGCAGCCGCCCGAGGTGAATCAGCAGCGCACGGTGCAGCTCCCGCCTCACGGGGCCGGACCGAGGCGCGCTAAGGCGACAGTCCCCGGCGTGCTCTCCCCGGGCAACGGCAAGGCCGGGGGAGAGGGGGCGCGGATTACAGCGGCCCCGCCCCAGTCCCGGCCCGCCGGGGACAAACGGCTTCTCGCGGGACCGGGAGCCGGCCCTGGGCAGCCCTGCCCAGACGGGCGCGGGCGAGGGGAGCGGGGTCGGCCGTTACCTCTGTGGCGGGGCTCGGGGCTTGCGGCGCCAGGCAGGAACGGAACCGGGGCCCCGCCCCCAGCCTCGGCCAGTCCCGGGCGTACGCGCTGTCCGCCGCGGGGCTTCCGCCCGGCCCTCAGCCGGCGCCGGAAGCCGGAAGTGCCCCCGGCCGGAAGCGGGGCGGAAGCGGCGGGAGGAAGGAGGCGAAGGCTGGGGGCAGTGCTGGCGCTGAGGCTGCCGTGGGAAGGAGTCGGTCTTGCAGCCTTGCCTGCTGTGAGGAGGAGGAGGAGGTGGTGGCGGCGGCGGCGGCGGCGGCCGCCGCCGTCGTGTGCGTTGTGGGAGCAGCAGGGCCAGGACCGGAGGCGAGAGGTCTCTGGGCTGCAGCCGTGGCCGGGCCCTGCTCCGCTCCGGCGGCGTCAGTGCTGTCGCTTGGCCGCTAGGCCTCGCTCCTGCCAGCGCGCAGCAGCTGCGGAACTGCAGTGCTGAAAGCTTTGGACGCTAACGGAGTCGAATGCTCTTCTTTGAGGACAATCCTACCACTTAAGACCTCTGTTCTCTCCTACCTGATTGTTCTATTTTCTTCATATTTATGTAGTAGATTTTGTACTGTATGGTTTTATGCCGAGATCACAGGAGGGTGAGGAGTACCAGCGGCCACCAGGGACATCCCTGGCATACCAGAGCATCATTTTGGATATTTATTTTTTTTGGCACGGTGGGTTCAAGTTCACAGTTAGTTCCATCTCTGCGTTTTAAAGAACGTCTGCAGTTGTGTCACTCCGCAAATCCCCATCTCAGTGAGGAGTGACCAGGAAGGACAGCACTTTGCCGGTGGGAGGGGGCATCATAATGCTAAAGATCTGTATCACAGCTTCCCTGCTAGCGTATGTCACGCAGCACTAGATGCCCAAACTGGGTGTTTCTGTGCAGGATGTACAGCTGGAGCAAGTGTACTACATCTGGTATTTCGGCAGCGGACATTCAAAAGAAAGCTGGCAGAATGTGTTTCTTTCCTGATGTGGATGCTGCGTGCTGCGATGTTCGTGCTGTGGTGGCTTGATGCCACTAGATGTCATGCAGTGGCCGTTGCTGCTGAGTTCATTAACAGCTATTCCTGACTTTTTGTGGGCTTTACCCAGACTGGTATTTGAATCATAGAATCGTAGAATGGTGAGGTTGGAAGGGATCTCAAAGATCATCTAGTTCCAACCACTTGCCATGAGCAGGGACACTTCCCACTAGTACAGGTCACTCAAGGCCTCGTCCAGTCTGGTCCTGAACACCTCCAGGGCGGTTGTGGAGCACAGAAGCCCAGAATCTTCGATCACATTCTGTGCGTCTGTGCTCCACAACCTTCCGGGGCAACCTGTGCCAGTGTCTCACCACCCTCACTGTAAAGAACTTCCTCCTAAATGCTATGTTTGAGGAATTTTAGTTTTGCTTTTATTTTTTCAGTCACCTGAAAGATTAGAGAAGCCTGAAGAGTTTGTTTTCCCCCAAATTTAAATAAACTTCTCATGATGTCTTCTTTTTGGTACAATATTTTGAACACAAGCCCTATTACAAACTCTCAAACCCCAGTTTTGTTTTGTTAATGCTCTCTAAGCCAGAAGTTTAGCTGTGACACTTCTGTGGGTTGACCTGTATGCAGCAAAAACTTGCATTATCTTCTCTTCAAGGTTTTTTTGTGACACATGAATTCATAAAGCACATAAACTGGTGTAAACCTGAGTAAAGGTATGGTCCACAGCAGAGCTTAGGGAAGACATCACATAGCACAACACATAGCACATGCTACATTGCAAGGGCCTCTAGCTCTTGAGAGACCAGTTCTCATGGGCTACTAAATAAGGCAGCACCTTTAAAGAGCATGCTGACACTGAGAGGATGGCAGGGGAGGAGTTACTTCCTCCAGGAGTCATCCATGTGCACTCACAATAGTGTAATGAGCATGGTTGGAGTGGAAATGACTCTCTTGCACACCTGGAAAGGCAGAAACTTTGGGATGCAGAAGGATGCTTCCATGGAGACCTGTTCAGAACTGCTCCCACAGTGACAGAGGCATCCAGCCCATGAGAACTGGTCATTGCTACAGGCTTCTCTGTGGGTTTCTGCAGGGACCTCCTTAACGCTGTTACAGGCCTGTGTGAAACCAGTCTGATGAGCGTACACTGACCTGTGGAGCTGCTGTGAAGTGACAGCATCACTGCAACCTGCCCCCCCTACCCCCCTCCATATAAAAAAAGGAAAGGAAAAAAAAAAAAAAAAAAAAAAAAAGCTGGTCCTGGTTACAAGATTAACCAACTTTCAAAAAGCTCTGCACCTATGGATTTCCCTGCAGGAAATGAAGGAGAAACACAGGGTTATTCTTTGCCCTTTTCTCCTGTGAGTTCTTCAGAATTTTTCAATAGGAAAGGGTTGTTTCAGCAGTGCTGATGGGTTTGGATGATCATTCTAGCAACATCACACAAGGCAGTGCCAGCTTGTATTGAAAATGGCCCAGAAACACCCACTGGCACAACTCCTCATGAGCAGGAGGAAGTCTGCCAGCACTGCTGTTAGCAGTAATACTGACAGTGTGTGCACCAAGGATGTGACACTGCCTGTGCTTACCTCTTCAGGTCTTACTTAACCTCTGCTTCTGCAGCTCTTGAAGCACACCACTGGCCATCTAGCCTGTGTGTTCAGCACTCTGATGATTACTAATGTAACTACCAAACAAATTAAACACTTACTTTTGTATTATCCTCACATGTATAGTGTAAGGAACACGAGCACATGACTCAGGCATATGGATTCCGCTCCACACCATTGAGTGTCCAAGTCTTTTGCTGGATCTAGATACAGGATGGTAAGGAGTGAATAAAACACTGTAACTTATAATTTAGCAAGTGAGATAATGTGCTGTTTAGAATACCTTCCTATTTAAACATCCTAGCAAACTGCTGAGGTAGTTGACAGGCAGAGATGCAGCCAGATACATTATAAAATATGTGTGAGATTATACAGATAATAATTCTGTAGGCAAATGAGGCTCTGCAGATGAGATGATCTTGGTTGTAGATAAATACATCAGATATGCTGTAACTACTGAATAAATCTTTGCTATTAGTATGACTATAAATAATGAATCTGAAGCACAGAATGGTTTGGGTTGAAAGACCTTAAAGATCATCTAACTCCCACTAGCCCAGATTGCTCAAGACTCTGTCCAGCCAGGTGTCCCTGAACTTGAGTAGCTTCAGGGAGGGAGCATCCACAACCTCCCTGGGCAACCTGTTCCAGTGTCTTACCACCCTTACTGTGAAGAATTTCTTCCTAATGTCCAGTTTACATCTCCTCTCCTCAAGCTTCAATCCATTCCCTTTTGTCCTATTGATACAAGCCCTTGTAGGAGGTCCCTCCCCATTAATCCAGACATTAAAAACATTTGCTAGGATGGAATGTCAAAACAGATGCAATAAAAAAAGGAACTAACCTTCTCTGGCCTATTGTTTTCCACATTGTTATCTCATGCTTCAAGCTGCATTATCACTCTGAGGCATGGACCAGTCTAAATTGAGAGGGGAGGAACACATCAAACATATTTCCAATTCCAAAGATCCTTAAGCACTATTCCCCCATTTTAAACCTAATCATTAGACAACACACAGTGAGTCATTGCCTAATGGCACCCAAATCAAAATACCTGTTGGTGAGTCCCTCTGGAATGAGAAGGGCCTTGTAAAGAGCAAGATTATAATTAAAGATGCACCAATTCTAACAGAAATAAGAGAAATGGAGCAGGTGCTTTACATATTTGTGGGCAGTTATGTTTTTGGGGTAATGGTAGTGGAGATGAAGGTGTGTAAACTGAATAATTTAGATTGGAAGGGATCTTTGGAGTCCTTTCCTGACCTCTAGGCCAACACCTCAGGAGTAGCTGCAAAGTTGGATCATGATGGTGAAAGCAAATAATGCCAAGATTTGGTTGCTGCAAAGTTACCTGAAATAAACTGTGGAATCCTATTTCCTGGTATATTTCTTCTGCTTTGATCACATGGAACAAACTTAATGCTGCTTTCATAGAAGTGGTAGTTTATGGTACCTACATACACACAAAGTAAGGCTCATTTATATGTACAGCAAAGAACCCTGGCAGGTGGACAAAAGGAATCCTTTTATTCCAGCCTGGCTGCTCTGTGTATCAATGGCAAAACACACAGAAATATGTAAACTTGTTCCAGTGCTGCTTTATTAGGAACTGATCAGCAATGATCAATTGGCTTCCTTTCATTTCCCTACCAGTTTTCAACAGAAAGCAAACTAGGTTTTGTTTTTGTTTCTTAGCTATGGTCTTTTGAGTGTGTAACAGAAACAGTGAGAATCATTAATGTGCACCTCTTAACATGCAACAGTGAGTAAGACTCAAATGAAACTCATAATGCTGCTATTTATATCTAGCTAAATAGTTCCTTGTTGCCTACTCCCAGTGAAGAATTAATTTGATTAATTACATAAGAAGCTGATTCATTCATCTGAGGCCTGTCTGGAAATATTATGAGTTACATGTTCCATGTTTGATGGCAAAGTGTTCTCCAGATACAATTTTAATTTATGTGTGTGTGGAAGCAAAAAAACCCCAACACTCTTACCTGGATATACCTCCATGCCCTCTTCACCTACTAATATTTGCCTTCTACAACAGGTGAATAGGTTTGGAAATATTCTAAGCTGGTTTTAGACACTTTCTTGTCTAAGTGACTTAAGTATGCTGTCAGCTGTCCTACTTGTCCCTCATCATAGTTAACTCCTTTACCTTGCCAATTTCCTATTTTAATTCTTACATAAAATTCCTATTTCAGACTATCAAAATAATCTTCTATTGCTAAAAACAAATGACTGGACATTGGGAACTTCAGGGTCTGCTGCTTATTGTTTACCTTGAACAAGTAGTCTTTGTCTTTACTGCTTTGTCACAGCCTCATTAAGACACCTGGGGAGTAAAAATCCCATTTAAAAATGATCACAATGTGTGATTGGGGATTTCTTATGGACTCTGGAGGTGTTCAAGGGCAGGTTGGAGGAGGCCTTGAGTGACCTGTACTAGTGGGAGGTGTCCCTGCCTGTGGCAGGGGGTTGGAACTGGATGATCTTTGAGGTCCCTTCCAACCTTATCATTCTATGATTTTATGACATACACTAGATCATAAACTTTCTTTTTAAACTAGATCATAAACTTTCTTTTTAATATATCAGTAGCGCCATGTATTCACTCAACTGGATTTTCACCCCTCCTCATGTTAACTAATACTTACACTGTCAAGTTGTCACTTAGCAAAGAGGAGTTGCCTGTTATTCCAAAGGCAGTAGGATGGTGATTCTTCATGGTTTCTATTTTTTCTGTTGGAATACTGAAAGGAAAGTTAATGCCTTTGTCAGTACTATCTTGATATGAGACAGGATTGGCTCCATCTATGCTTGATATATAAATTCAGTTGTTTATGGCCAAGGATCGCCACCAACTTAGTGCTGAATCATAGCATGGCCAGGAAGTGAAACAAAAATGTGAGGAGGATAATGTAATAATCCTGTGCTGTTTGGCTATTGGAGCAGCCTTTAGGTTGTTTATTTTTAGGCAAGAAGATGTTTCATCCTTAATCTAAACAGAAACCTCCTGTGAGTGCTGCCAGGATGTCAACTCAGACAAGTGCAGTCCAGTCCTCAGTACAAGAAGACACAAATCACCTGAGTGTCACCTGCTGCTCAGGAACTCCCCAAACTGAACCTACCATTAACTGCTGCCTATTGACAACTAATCTTTTACACCTTGGTAGGAATTCTTGCTGTACAGCTTCCTATTAAAATCCTTTCAGTAGGTATTTAACCAATGTCCTATGTTTCATTGCATCATTTCAAACATCTGAGCTAGACACAGTCATCCACAGATACCCATCACAGCTGAGGTCTACTGGCTAGCTTATGAAGCCTGACAAATATTCAATAAAGTATCAGATGTCCTAGGGGTTCATGATAACACAGTGCTAAGTGTGGCTTAGATACAGCTGTTGGTGATGGCCTTGGCCTTGGCCAGCAGCAGGGCATCTTAGACCCAGCTGACATGGGCTCTATTGGACACACAGGAAGCTTCTAGCAGCCTCTCACAGAAGCCACACCTGTAGCCTCCCCTGCTACCAAAATCTTGCCACACAAACCCAGTACAACCTTGAACCAGCAAACACTGCTTCTCTGAGCCCAGCAGCCCAGCCAGTTTTTCACCTACCCTGCAGTCTGCTAATCCAGTCCCCATCTCCTCAAGTTTAGCTACCAGTGTGCTGTGAAAGACTGTGTTGAAAGTCTTGCTTCAGATAAGCTACATCTGTAGCTCTCCTTTCATCCAGGGAGCCAGCCATTTCATCAGAGAAGGCAATCAGGTTGGTCAAGGATAATGTAGCCTTGTTAAATCTCTACTAACTGATTTTAGTCCTCCTCCTGTCCTTCGTGAGCCTAAAATGGGGAGAACTTGTTCCTTAATTATCCCAGGAGCCCACCAGGTTATAGGTCTGTCTTCCTTTCTTTTTCCAATATTGGTGTAATACTCACCTTTGACCAGCAATTGCGGAGTTCTGGTTGCCACAGTCCTTCAAAGATGATAAAGAGAAGCTTCACAAAGACATCAGTTATAGAGTCGAGCAGGTTAGAAGAGACCTCTAAGCTCACCCAGCCCAGCCTAGCACCCGGCCCTAGCCAATCAACCAGACCATGGCATTAAGTGCCCCATCCAGGCTTTGCTTCAACACCTCCAGGGATGGTGACTCCACCACCTCCCTGGGCAGCCCATTCCAATGCCAATCACTCTCTCCGTCAAGAACTTCCTCCTAACACTCAGCCTAGACCTGCCCTGGCACAACTCAAGACTGTGTCCCCTTGTTCTGTCCCTGGGTGCCTGGGAGAAGAGTCCAACCCCATCTGGCTGCAACCTCCCTTCAGGTAGTTGTAGAAAGCAATGAGGTCTGCCCTGAGCCTCCTCTTCTGCAGGCTGCACACCCCCAGCTCCCTCAGCCTCTCCTCACAGGGCTGTGCTCCAGGCCCCTCCCCAGCCTTGCTGCCCTTCTCTGGGCGCATTCCAGTACCTCAGTCAGTACCTGACTTCCGTGGCTGAACCTCATCTCATCTCATCTCATCTCATCTCATCTCATCTCATTTCATCTCATCTCATCTCATCTCCTCTCCTCTCCTCTCATCTCATCTCATCTCATCCCATGTCCAGTTCTCCTGTAGGGTGAGTAGTGCCTGACTCCCTCAGTTTGCTGCAAGACACAGACGTGATCCTGCCAGAGGAAAACAAGGCCCAGAAGGCATTCGGTACTTCAGCCTTTCCTACACAGGCTGTCACTAGGTCCTTCCTGGCTTGCCTAGCAGCAAGCTTACATTTCCCTTCACCTTTCTTGTTTCCTTGTACACTCCTTGGTGGCTTCAACCCCAGCCATGTGTGGCTTTCCTAACTCAAATGCTGCACTCCTGGGTGTCACTGCTGGATTTCCTGGTGGTGTGTCCCTGCTTCCCCGTTCTGCATGCTTCCTCACTCTGTCTTAGCTCAGCTAGAAACTCCCTCTTCAGCCAAGCTGGCCTCCTGCCATATCTTCCTGTGCAATCACAATGGGACATCCTTGTGCTTCAAGGAAGATCAGCTTTAATGGGAACTGTTTCTTTCTTGGCTCCTCAGGGATTCCTGCCTACCTGTTCCCTGACCAAGCTGAAGGCCACCATCTTGAAGGCCAGGTCTTTACTCTGCTGCATATCTTTTTCACTTTCCTTAACATCTTAAATTCAACCTGTTTCTCCACTTTTTTTTTTTTTTTTAGTCTTTGATCTCCATGCTCTGATGAACCTGCTGGGAAGCCTTTCTCAATAGATTAGCAAGGCTGTTGGGAAAGATGTTCTTGCCTCTCTTTCTCACGCTGGTACCATCACTCCCTGCCAGTCCTTGTTTCCAGAAGATGATCCAAAGGCCCTGCCCATGACACCAGCCACACTGGCTTTGATCTGCAAGATACATCCTCTCCTCCTGAGCCCATTTCCTTGACTGGTAGGAACAAAAAAAAAGAACACCACTGTGGGCCATTTGTCACAGCTTGAGCTCAGCAGCCCTCTTTGCTCTGCTGAAGGGCTGTTTTGGCAGCAACACTGCTTACCCCACACAGATGGGTAAGCAGAAACAGCAGTGATGCAAAGGCAGTAACAAATAGCAATAGTCCAGAGCCCCCAGTCCTTCCAATGTGTCCCACACTGGGGGCCAGGACTCATAATTGTCTTCCCAGCAGCAGGTCTGACCTGCAGGTAGGTGCTCAGGTCCCTAGAGAAGGAAGTCTCAACCACTTTTACTCATTACTTTATGGTGCTGGTTACAGTCACTTTGGGATTTTCAATGGATACTCCTGGCATTCCCCATGAACTTTCTATCCCCAATGCTTTCTATCCCATGGAAATTTTCTTATATGGCTACTTATCATAGCTCATCAATAAATATTTTAAATGGTATTTAAGGAAGTCAATTGCTTGTTTCATGTCACTTTGATTATTCTTACTCTTTCTGTTGGCCCAAGATAGACTTTTTTTTTTTCTCTCTCTCAGCCCATAAGTGTATAGTTTTTCCTTGATAATCTTTTGGGAAGGGCATGATTATAAAGACCAAATAAATTTCAGCTTAGTCATTCTCCTTCATCTACTTTTTTTGCAGACCAGCTAGCAGATAACTCCCTAATTATTGTTTATTGACAGCAGAATTCCACTGACCTGCCTTCTCACAGTCACTCTCTGTGCTTGTTTTAAATATTACATCCCTATTCCCTCTGATCCCAACTGATTATCATGGGAAAAGCAAATGCTGACAAACAGCTCTGCCACTTCATGCTTCTACTCCCTGAGACTCCTGATAACTGCTTTGCTTCATCAGGCCTGTTTCAACACCTCCTCTTTTGGATAATTTTTCATGGGACAGTTCAAGGTTTAGATTCTTCAGAAGGCAGAGCTGATGGCTGCACTAAATGGTACTGGCTGATGGTTTTCACACTCTCCACACAGAGCAAAGGGCTTTGGAAGCTGCAGGAGGCAGGAGAACAGTGACTGGCAAACAGCTGGCAACAGTTTCCATTTTCTAGTAATGCTCCTCTGTTATCTGCNCTAAGGTCTCCAGGCTGCAGAGCCCCAACTCTCATAGCCTGTCCTTATAGCAAAGCTTTTGCAGCCCTCTCAGCATCTTCGTGGCCTCCTCTGGACCCGCTCCAACAGTTCCATGTCCTTCCTGTGCTGGGGGCTCCAGAACTGCACACAGGACTCCAGTACTATAGGAACAGTTATGCTTTTAATGGCATCTGCTCAGCTTACCATTTAATTGCAGATTCTTCAGCACCTAACTAGGTTACAGAAGAGTGGCCAGCCCTTGGATTTGTCACAGGACACTCATATTCCATAGCAATTTAATCAGCATTTTGGTTTTAGACTGTACATTTCTGAAGCTAGAGCCCTCCTTTCCTGCATGCCTGTATGCTTTCCAGCTCATCAGCTAGCCAGTATAAATAACCAATAATTATGTATTTCATCTCCACTAATTAAGTAGTATACTTGGGATCTCTATAGAATAATTAAATTTAAATGTTGTGGTAGTTTCTGCCTCCTTTCTTAAAAACTAAAAGAGAAGGATCCTTTTCTAACTTAAGCCATGCTGGCTGACAAATTTCTATGAGCATGTGATGAAAATACACTGCAGTGGCATTGCTGATTTAGTCAAACTCAAATTCATTCTCTGAGGTGCCAGGTTTCCAAACTAATTCCAGCCTAGAGAGTAATTAAAATCGAGATCAGGATGCAAAATAGAAACACACAATGTAGCTTAGCTTTTGGGCAACAATAAAAGTGTAGCACACTAACCAGTGGAAAACTGGAAAGCAAGCTGAACAAAGCCATAAAATACTAACCTGGAAATAAATACATTTCAGCAGAGCTATTTCTACTCAGGAAATCATAATCACAACTTGATATTAAGCTGTAAATGAATAATTTGCTACTAATATGTTCCTAATGCTTCATTATTCTGTTAATTTTGCTAATTTTTGATTGATTTATGGTCTCATTAGTATACCTTTAAATGACTACAGGAGGCCAAAGTGCTAGAATTAACATTCTTTTGTTTTCAGAATCAAACTTCAGAGGACCCTGGAGCCCCTGTTGTGCAGAGCAGCAGGGCAAGGGAGGGGATTCTCCTCCTTTGCTCTGCTCTGCTCAGACCTCATCCGGAGTCCTGTGTGCAGTTCTAGACCCCCCAGCACAGGAAGGACATGGAAGTGTTGGAGCCAGTCCAGAGGAGGCCACCAAGATGCTCAGAGGGCTGCAGCAGCTCTGCTGTGAGGACAGGCTGAGAGAGTTGGGGCTCTACAGCCTGGAGAAGAGAAGGCTTCCAGGAGACCTTGGAGTGGCCTTCCAGGATCTGAAGGGGGCTCCAGGAAGGCTGTGGAGGGACTATTGAGAAGGTCTTGCAATGCCAGGACAAGGGGAATGGGATTGAACTGGCAGAGGGGAGATTGAAACTGGATGTTAGGAGGAAGTTGTTTGCAGTGAGGGTGGTGAGACACTGGCACAGGTTGCCCAGGGAGGTTGTGGCTGCTCCCTCCCTGGAGGTGTTCAAGGCCAGGTTGGAGGAGGCCTTGAGTGACCTGTTCTAGTGGGAGGTGTCCCTGCCTATGGCAGGGGGTTGGAACTGGATGATCCTTGAGGTCCCTTCCAACCTTACCATTCTATGATTCTATGCTGCCAATCAGTGGCATCCTACAGTCAGTTTCCATCAGTCTACAGAAACACCAAGGTGGGAAAGAAAATGTGTCACAAAATGGAATGTTCTTTCCCGTGAGGAGCATCCACAGCATTTGTTTCAGCCTAGTTATAGAACCTGCTTTCTCATACTGCATCCAGTTCTCGAGCCCCTGGGACAAGAGGGATGTGTCAGTGCTGGAGCATGTCCAGAGAAGGGCCACGAGGATGCTCAGAGGGCTGGAGCTGCTCTGCTATGAGGACAGACTGAAAGAGTTGGGGCTGTTCAGTGAGAAGAAGAGGAGGCTCCCAAGTGACCTTCTTGTGGCCTTCCAGGATCTGAAGGGGCTACAAAAAAGCTGGGAAGGGACTTTTTAGGCTATCAGATTATGACAGGATTAGGGGGAATGGAACAAAGCTGGAGGCAGGGAGATTCAGGCTGGACATAGAATCATAGAATCATAGAATGGTAAGGTTGGAAGGATGAGGAGGAAGTTCTTCAGCATGAGAGTGGTGAGAGCCTGGAATGGGTTGCCCAGGGAGGTGCTTGAGGCTCCATCCTTGATAGATGAGGCCAGGCTGGATGAGGCTCTAGCCCCCATGGCAGGGGGATTGGAACTGGATGCTCCTTGTGGTCCCTTCCAACCCTGAATGATTCTGTGAGTCTATGATTCTGTGATTCTGTGATTCTATGATTCCATGATTCTGTGATTCTGTGGTTCTGTAATTCTGCAATTCTATGATTCTATACCTATTTTATCTCCCTATTTTATCTCCCTTTGTTACAGTATCAGGAAGGGAAAACCTGCTTGTTGCAAAACTTCAGACATGAAACAAATGCCATAGTGAACCAAGACTGACATTAAGGGAGCTGGTATGAAAAACATAGCATACAGCAGATGTTGTACAGATTTTAGTGTCCAGCTGGAGACCAGGCACAGAATCCTTATGTAAACTCTTTATGCAAACAGCTAAGTCCAAAGATTGAAAGTGCTGAAGAAAAATGTTTCCACATTCATCTTTTTACAGGAGGGCAAAAGAATATGATGCTTGGACACTCAGAACAAGACTTAAGTGGGTTGTAGGTCTTGGCTTTGTACTAGTGCTGCAGTTCAGTGAAAGGTACTGAGCAGTAAGAGCAAAGTAACATCAGATTGTCACAGTACTTAGCAAGTAACAGAGAAAGCTCCTGAAAAAAAAAGGTTTTCTGAGGGACAGGATTTTTTTAGTGTGAACTGATTGGAGAAGGAATGAAAACTACTACAAGGGTTGTATTAGCAAAAGTAAAAGTGATGTCCTACACTGGGAACTCCTGAACATTTCATAACTGAAATCTCTTTGGCTATCTGCCTGGACCTATGGGCTGCACCTAGCTGGCACTAAAATCAAACAGAGCACTCTCACTGTCAGCATCACCATGGGACTATTATGTGGAGGTAGCAACTGACGCAAAGCTAGTCCACTCCTACATTAAAAAAAGCAATGAGATGGCTGTGATTAGCACTGTAAAACTCCAGGTTGTAGTTAAAGATCACATGTTACACCATGGGCATGTCATGGGGTGCTTTTAGTGCACAACCATTGAAGTTTTACAGCCCCATGAACTGCATACGTGACATTTTCTTCCCTCGAGCTGTAGGATTTGAAGGCAAGAGCCTCTTTAAAAGCAGGATTCTCCTTCAAGCAGCTGACAGGAGGTGTGTATGTACCAGGGGGTGGAGGAGTCTACATAGAATTATAGAATCACACAATTGTCAGGGCTGGAAGGGACCACAAGGATCATCCAGTTCCAACCCCCCTGCCATGGGCAAGGGCACCTCACACTAGATCAGGTTGCCTCAGAGGCCTTGAAGACCTCCGGGGATGAGGCTTCCACCACCTCCCTGGGCAACCTGTTCCAGTGTCTCAGCACCCTCATGGTGGTGACACCTTCCATCTATGTGAATATATCCACAACTCAAAGGCTCAGACAAATCATTTGCATTTTGCAGCTAATATTGAACTGGGAAATGGAATATGCTGCTGATTCCCCACTGCAAATTCTAGCCACTCCTATCCCTGTGGACTGCTCAGTTTAAGGAGTAAAAATCTTAGAGTATCAGTGGGTCCAGCAAAACTATTCACAAATAACCAAATTGCAGATTAAGCCAAAGCTGTCAGAAGACTGAAGGTGAAATGTTGACCCAGACAACAGTCTTAACATGGTTTGGATTTGAGCTGATCAATAACTAGCACCTAAGAGAGATGGGCATTGCATGCTTTCAACAGAGTGCTCACAGGTGGAG
>WBNM01025576.1:0-82037 GCA_013399055.1 Ramphastos sulfuratus | reverse complement strand
TCTATATTCTATATTCTATATTTATATATTATTCTATAAATAACTATATTTATTTATAGAATATATTTATATATAGATATATTACACTTATTATATTATTTATATAATACATCTTAAAATATATATTTATTTTTATATATAAATGTATTATACATATAAATAATACATATATAGTACAGTTAATTATAGTAATGAATTATATTATAATAAGTTACAATATATTGTATACAGATAATGATTTCTATTAACTGCATACAACCTACTATTAATTTCACACATTAATTTATATTGCTTTTGTATTGGAACAGTGCTTCTGTCCTGAAACACTAAAAAGGGGAGGATCAATGATTTGAATAAATAGAGTTATCTCAACTGATATGGTATTAAGTTTGTGGAACAGCTTCACAGGTTTTGAGTCTCTGTTTCTCTGATTCTCATTGTGATTCCAAATTTAGTAGAACCCCATGTTGCTGGATGGGTTTGTTTGGGGTTTTTTTTTCCTGTAAATCTCACATACAGTGGAAGTTGTATATGATAAAGTCTGTTTAGATACCAAATCATCTTCTTTTTCACCATGTTGGAATGAAACCAAACTGGAGAAGGATAATTTGTTGCATAATATCTTTCTATGATAGGAATTACTACGAACTGTTGCAAAACTGTGCTGGTTCACATAAAAGCTAGACTNTCAGACAAATCATTTGCATTTTGCAGCTAATATTGAACTGGGAAATGGAATATGCTGCTGATTCCCCACTGCAAATTCTAGCCACTCCTATCCCTGTGGACTGCTCAGTTTAAGGAGTAAAAATCTTAGAGTATCAGTGGGTCCAGCAAAACTATTCACAAATAACCAAATTGCAGATTAAGCCAAAGCTGTCAGAAGACTGAAGGTGAAATGTTGACCCAGACAACAGTCTTAACATGGTTTGGATTTGAGCTGATCAATAACTAGCACCTAAGAGAGATGGGCATTGCATGCTTTCAACAGAGTGCTCACAGGTGGAGTTAAATGCCAAAGAGCCCAAGCTGGACCTTGGCAGGGAAAAGACACCTCAAAATGAGAGCAAAAGAATCCAAAGTACTGACTGAAGTAATCACACAGTGTGCACAAGTAAAGGGCAATTCAGAGCATGAGGTTATGCAAATTCATCCCCAATCTGACATGTCCCTCAGAGCCTCAGGTGGCTCCATCTAGTTGAGCTGCAGCAAGTGAGTGCTCACTTGTGTGTCTCCCCAGGCACTCCAGCCACATGCTGCCAGGCAGGCCAGGCTAAGTCATGGCAGCTGGCATGCCAATGACGTTGACTAAGTGAAGATTGCCCTTGGAGCCTGGTAGATGTTTTGCCTCACCTACCAGGCACAGAGGCAATCCCACAAATTCTTTTTGGCTTCCAAATTTGCTTCTTGGTTGAAGCTGAAATCCCTGCCTCTTGCTTCTGTTTCCTTAGTCCTAGTCTCATTTGATCTCTGCCTGCCATTTTTCCAAAGTCTCTCCTGTGACTTGCTGGATTTGCCCTGGATATTTGTTTTAAGTGTCTCTTGGACACTTCTGGCTTCCTACCTGTTGCTGTGGCTGCAATTACACCTGCCACGTTCCTGAGCCAATTTAGTTCCTATCCTTGGCTTTCCCTTGCCATAATATTTAGCTCCATTTTTAGCTCCAATATTTAGCTCTTACATTTAGCTCCAAAATTTAGCTCTTACATTTTTTATTCCAGGGTGCTTTTAACCAGCAGAAAGCATCACCCACATCCCACCACAGCTGCTCATTTACTGGGGATGTGTATTTAATGCCTTTTTTCCCCCCCGAGGCATGAAGTGGGAGTCTCTCCTTTTTTCAGGGGCAGCCAGGGAAGCTCTAGTCCTGTTGGGCCACAAATAAAACGTCAATGCTGATGTGGCTGTGAGGGAGAACATTCCCCTGTAGGGAGGAAAATTCCTGAAGCTACCATTTCCATCACTGTTTCTGCATCATACCTTGGACAGTGGGAAACAAATGGAATCTGGGAGAACATTTGGTACATAGCCTGCTATTAGTGTGTGTTAAACAAGACCCAAATATGCCAGCCACAGGGAGTCCCAGCAGAGATTTAGGCCAAGCAATACCTGGTTTTTAGCTCCTTGTCAGACTTAAGCAAGAAGCAGGCACCCAGAACTCAGTCCTGTGCAGACTAAGGCAGTTCTCAGCATGTGGAAAGGTGAATCCCTAAGTACCTGGGGCACTTTCAAGACAAACAAGGAGGCACCCCTGGAATTTAAGTGCCTATAGGGTTAGGTGTCAAATGAATGTGGGATTTCAGGATCATAGTTTGGATCTGATGTGCTTTACCTGAGACACAGGCAGGATTTTGGCCTCTGTGCACTTTTATTGCTCTTTTATCACCAGCTTCAAAGTCTGGGAATCTAAAGTGCCCTCCATATATTCTGGGACAGGGAATTACCTGAATCTCATCAATTCACCTTCCTTGGAGGAAATTTCAAACCTCCATTGTATGGAAAAAGAGCTCAAATATTTGTATAATTTGCTTATGGGCTTTANGGAGGATCAATGATTTGAATAAATAGAGTTATCTCAACTGATATGGTATTAAGTTTGTGGAACAGCTTCACAGGTTTTGAGTCTCTGTTTCTCTGATTCTCATTGTGATTCCAAATTTAGTAGAACCCCATGTTGCTGGATGGGTTTGTTTGGGGTTTTTTTTTCCTGTAAATCTCACATACAGTGGAAGTTGTATATGATAAAGTCTGTTTAGATACCAAATCATCTTCTTTTTCACCATGTTGGAATGAAACCAAACTGGAGAAGGATAATTTGTTGCATAATATCTTTCTATGATAGGAATTACTACGAACTGTTGCAAAACTGTGCTGGTTCACATAAAAGCTAGACTGACTTGTTCTGTTGCATGTGTCAGGACTGCTGACATAAACATGACCACCATGTAAAGCTTCCTAAATGAAGCTGGCTAATTCTAGTGGATTTCCGTCTTAACTAATGGCCTTTAAAATGTATTTTCTGGAAGAAGAGGTCCAAAGCTTCTAAAGAAGTCTCAGAGCAAGCATTGCTATGAGGATTGAGCCTCCTATTTAGATGAAGGTCACCTCTTGTTGTGATACTGCCATATTTCATCTTCATTTTGGCCACAGTTTGAGTGTTAGCAACCAAATCCTCTTCATCTACATCAGGATATTGTAGTGTATGTTAGCCCAGGATATTGTAGTGTGTGTTAGCGCTGAGCACAAAGGGTGGTCTTGGGCTGACATTTGGGTTTGATGATCACAGAGGTCTTTTCCAGCCTTCACAGTTCTGTGGTTCTAGTGCTGCATGCCTCAAAGCTGACAGTGCATGCTTGTTTCTTGTGTGTCTCACTCCAGAGAGATACTTGACTTCACATTTTCATAGATTCATAGAATGGATTGGGTTGGAAGGAACCTTAAAGATCATCTAGTTCCAACCCCCTGCTATAGGCAAGGACACATCCTACATGGTCTAGTTGATTGGATAGGGCTGGGTGATAAGTTGGACTGGATGAGCTTGGAGGTCTCTTCCAACCTGGCTGATTCTAGGATTCTATGATTCTCTACTAGACCAAGACTGCTCAAGGCCTACCTTTCTAGGTACTCTCTGATGCTAATGATGATCCAGATCCAGCCAAGATAATCTAAAAGGCTTTACAAAGATGCATGCCTTGCATTTCTCCTTTTTTAGTTTTATGACTTAAACTGTATGTTTGCAGGCCATGCAGGACTCTGATTGGTGTGCAACGAAGCAGCAGAGCTCTGCTGACCATACCCTCAGCCACCTGGCCTGTGGAGAACCGTGGGGACAGTGCAAGAGAGAGGAGACAGCACAGAATTCTTCTCTCCAGTGCTGTGTAGTTGAAGCAGCTCAGCTGAAAACAATTTGGCCAACAATTCACCATCGTTCTGGCATAACAGAACTTTGCAACTGAGACCTAAGGGTAATACACACTTAGTAATATGTTTGTCTGGCTTCTTCCATGGGGAATGTCATCAAATGCCACAGTTGGGCCAGTTGTGGATTTCTGGTCCACTAGAAAGGAGTGATTGTAGGTAAAAATAAGAGAGCAGCTATAGCTATTTGGATCTTTTCAGTCTATAGCCACTGTCCTATCCAGATGATAGGAAGCAGGACCTCCTGCTTTGCTGCTAGCCATCCACCAAGGACAGGATGCTACCTGTCATCAGGTCTCCTCACTCTGTCCTTGGAGGTTCTTGAAACCTAGATGGACATGGTCCTGATTAACCTGCCTTTGCTGACCCTGCCTGAGCACAGGGGCTGCACCAGACAACCCTTAGAGGTCTCTTCTCACCTGAAGCATTCTATGATTTCTGTAAATTGCTTCTCTGAAACTGCCATTGTTTTTCCTGGCCACCTATGCATTTCCTGAGGGTACAACTGTCTACCTTTCCAGTTTTGCCCACTTTTGTCATGACATACATTTAATTGGGGGAAAAATTCACTTTCTTGGCTAATGACTACCCAAAATAAACTGCACACCACTCAGGAAAATACCTGAATTAACTCCCCAAACTGGTGTACATATTTATTTGATTAAGACAAGGTAGGGCTGAGCTGCTCAGCCAAACCTCTTCTGTATTTTGTCTTCCCCTGCCTTGCTCACATCCTCCTGCTGTAAAAACTCCAGCACTAATTTATGTCCATCTCCATTTATGTGATGTATGACAGTGAAAGTTTTTTGAGTGTGCAGACTTCTGATATTTGTATTATCTGCTCTTAGCATTTTTAGCAGACAATTATAGCCTCCATGTCCCATCAGTGGCAAGTGAAATAAGGACAATAAAACACCCCAAAAGCTCCTGACACCAGAAAATGCATGCCTGTTAGCTTCAACTTGGGACAGGCAGAACAGCAGCAGGTCTCTCAACCTCTCCTCCTAAGGTAGGTAGATCCTCCAGTCTCCTATGCATCTTAGTGGCCCTCTAATGGATTCTCTCCGGTAGTTCCTTGTTCTGCTTGAGCTAGGGGGACCAGAATTGGACGCAGTATTTCAGGCGGGACCTCACCAGAGCAGAGGAGGAGAACCTTCCTCGACCTGCTGGACACACTCTTCTTAATGCACCCCAGGATGCACTAGGAGTTGTTTAAGAGATGTTTCCTAAAAGCACCGAGGGACACGCAGGACCAGCACGTCCTGGCGAGGACTGGGGGCTGCTGTCGGTACGACCTGCCGTGATATGATGTTCCCCGCTGCCATCCAACAGAGGTGCGCGTCGCATCCTGACCCTCGCCAGGACATTCCTTGCTGTGCCCTCTTCAGCGGCACACAGAACCGGCCCGGCGGTGAGAGCCAATTTATTTCCCGGCATAGGGATAAGCAGCTAATTAATTAATGTCGCGGGCGCCGGGACAAAAAGCAGCGCTGCGGGGGTTGGACTGCGCTGGCTCCTGCGGAGCCCCCTCGGCTGCCCAGGGAATGCGAGTCTCCGGGTTGTGCCCCTGCGGAGCCTTTGCCCGCTCCTTGCATAAGTGTCGGCGGCGCGGGGCATACCTGAGGGCGAGCAGAAAACAACAACAAGATAATGGGCTATAATGCGCACCTGGGCACGGATCACAGGCCGGCCGCTCCCTTCCTGTGCACCGGCGGGCAGCCTGCCGCGCCGCGGCTCTCTCGGCGGGGAGGGACCGACGCGGCCGGCGGTGGGCAGGGAGCGAAGGAGGGAGGGAATCGCCTTATTAAACGCATACACCGAGGTGGGAGGCTGCCACCGCCGCTCCGTCCATGCCCGCGGAGAGCCCGAAACCGCTGGGAACGCCGTGCTCCCACCGCTGCGGCTCCGGCTCCAGTCCCGGCTGCCGGCGGGAGGGCACCGCCGCCCCGCACAGCCCCGCCGCTCGCCGTCGCCGAGGCGCGGAGCCCGGCATGGCGCGGCCCCGCCGCTTCCAGCGCTTCTTCGGCCGCAGCGAGTCGGAGGATTCGGAGCCCGAGGGGGCGGCCGCCCCCTCCCGCCGCCGCCCTGCAGCCAACGCCGCGCCCAAGCGGCGCCCCGCGTTCCCCCACTGGCGCCCGAAGAAGAAGGAGCAGCAGCCCCGAGGGAGCGGCGGTGTCCCGGCCTCCCGGACCCCACCGCCCGCGTCGCCCCACTGCTGCCCGGACCCGCGGTAAGCGCGACCACTCCCCACGGGAGGCTACGGGACAGAGGGCGGCGGGGATTCGTTGTGGGGGGGCAGTGGAGCCGGGGGTCGGAGGGCAGTGCGCGGCTGGGGCCCAGGGGGTTTTGTCGCCCGAGGAGAGGTGTGGGTGTCCCGCAGCGGCTTCCCGTCTAGCGCTCGCCTTTGCCACTGGCGGAGCGGAGCCTCTGCGGCGTTGTCAAACAGCAGGGTCCGTGTGAATCAATCGCACAATCACTATATCACAGCTTCAGCAGGAAGAGACTTTTAAGTTCATCGAGTCCCACCATTCTCTATCTCTGCTCAGGGCTGGTGCTAAAACGTGTCCCTCAGCACCACGTCCCTGCCTCTTCTAAACAGCTCCAGGCGTGGGGATTCAACCACCTCCCTGAGGAGCCTGTTCCAATGTTTGAGAGCCTTTTCAGTGGACAAGTTTCTTCTAACATCCAATCTAAACCTCACCTGGTGCAACTTGAGGCCATTTCCTCTTGTCCTACCACTTGTTACTCGGGGGAAGAGTCCAACCCCCACTTGGTTCCAACCTCTTCTCAGGTAGTTTTGGAGAGCTTATGTCACTAAGTATAGAAGTAACAGTTACCCTGTGCCTGAAGCAGAGGGAGGCTTCCTGGCCCCAAACAGCCTCTCTTTGTAGCAGCAGCCTTGCTCTGCACTTGCTTTTCCTGGACATTATAAAGGAGGGAAGGAACAGCTTGACAGCCCACAGCTGTTGCTCGCCACTGTGGTTTGCAGTCTCCCATGAGTAATGACCACCTAATGCTTGCTGGCTGGCCTGTAAGTTCTTTAGGATACAGGTATTCCCCGGGGGCTGTTTACAGCCTGTGGCCAGAGCATGGGGAAGCTCAACCCGCGCGGCAGAGCCTCTCCAGGTGAAGGTAATTCACAGCAGGTGAATGTGGAGTTACGTCACAAGTTGGTGTGGTTAACGCTGCTCGGGTTTGAACAGCAAGACCTAGGCAAGGAGAAGATGTTGCAATTACCTGGATCTTGGCGGGAGGGGGGAAGTTGTGATTTGTCTCTTAGGTGTTTGGTTCAAACTGAGACATCTGTAAGTTGCAGAAGGTGGATCTGTGTGTTTATGTATACAAGAGTTATACAGAAAATGCTCATACTTGCCTGGACATCCTGTGGATATGTGGCCTCGACTAGTTTAATGATGTTTGTATTTGATGTTGAAACTTGTTATTGAAAGCTTTAAACACCAGCATATTTTAGAAAAGAAACATAGCTTATGGTGACATAAGCAAAAGAAAATGAGGTCTGCTTTTCAGGACTACTAAAGCAGGAAATGATGTGTTTCACAGTGCTGTCGAGTGGCTAAGCTCAGGGTGATGCTGCAAGTGACCTCAACCAGGAACAGCCTCCTCTTTTGCCTTCCAGAAGCCAAATAAAGCAGAAGATGATCCTAGTGTAGCTTGGGGTTGTAAGTGTGATGGTTTGGGAGTTTCCTGCCCTCCCACACTTGTACAACCCCCCAGACTAGACTCAGCCGGTTGGAAGTTAAGGACTGAAGCTCTATTTACAGCTCAGCACAATGTACAAGCAAATATATACACAATAGACAGGAATAATTACAGAAATATACAAGTTAAAGGCAATACAGAAACACAATTCCTCTCCCAGCAATCAGAGTCCCCAGGAGGGGCTCCCAACCACCCTTCCACCTTCTTCCCACCCCTCTGCCTTACCCCAGAGTTTGGCTGCTGTGCAAGGTGAGTTTGGAGGATTGGCTGTGGGTGTTAGAAGCAGAGTGGTTAGTTAGGTTAGCAGAGAGGCCAGCAGAGACACACCAGCTACAGAGACAGACTCTGTGTTATCTATGTTTGTGTCCTTGTTTTTATACATCTCAGCAAGCTTATGAGTGAAGCAGACATGACCATTGTTTGCTTTTCACACCCTATAATGTAATTATTTTCATTAAAATATTCCACTTAGCCTCAAACCAGCACAGTAAGGGAGCTCCAAGTGTGCTTGGCTCTGAGTTCAGATCCTGGTCACTGAAAACGTTGTCCAACTGAGTTCTGAAGTCAAGAACAGAGAGTATGCAACAGCTCTGGGCAAGATGCATCACTGCCTCTCTGTGAAAGTTTCTCCTGATATAAGAAACATTTCTCTGTTCATTTTATGCCCTCTGCTGATCCTGCCATGTACTGCTGGAGAGACTCTTGCCTCGTTGGTGACCCTTGCATGTGTATTGGCAGGCAGGTGACAGTTCCTCTCTGAGGTCACCTCTTTCCCAGGCTAAACCAGCCCTGCTGCCCCAACCTTTCCTCCCAAGGCAACAGCACCATTCCCTGAGTGTCTTGGGGACCTGTTCTCAACCTGTCTCAGTTTATCAATGTATGTGTTGAAGTACCTAGATATGGCCAAATGAATGGCAAGAAGAGTGGGGCAAGACTTTTTATCTAGGTGTGAGTCTCTCTCTTTCTTCCAGATGCTTTGCTGGGTCTACGCAGCCAAACCAAACACAAATACAGTATGGGATGTGGGGTTCAGTTCTTACAACTGAAAAGAAAAAAAAAAAAAGGTGTTTTTAGTGCATGAATATGTTATCAAATTCTGTGCCTAAATTACAAGTGAAGCCTCATAGTTGCCAGGCTTCTGAAATGAAAGGGTTGCTTGTAACTCCTGTTGCAAAATACTGGAGTTTTGGTTTGTTTTTATTTTTTTATCAGGCCTCCTCTTGCTTATGTAGCCTCTTACCACCTTTATTTTTTTCAATAGCAAAGCCTTTAATACACAGCCACAAACACTCAGTGCATTATTTATGTGTATACAACATGTTGAAGATTCCAGTAGCATTGTTTGAGATGCTTCGTTTCGGTTGCCTGCATGGTGGGCTGTAATCTCTGGCTGCAAGAATGCTGTGCAGGTCAGATGAAAGTATGCTTTTAACAGTGACTGTTTTGAAATTTTGAGATGCTTAATTAAAGGCTGTGGCTTGGCACATAACTAGCATGACATCTGGCAGTTTGAAGATACCTATTTATGTGATACTCCAGTTAAAAACGAAGTAATGACTTGTTCTGATTTTTTTTTTTTTTTTTCAGGTAGTCAATGCTTTTCCTTGCTCTTAGTTACTTCTATTTAAGAGCTGTAGTCAATATGACATTAAAAAAAAAATCTTACTTTGAAAAACCAAAAGAGCAGCCCAGCTCCTTTAGACTTGACAAGTGTGCATGCTATGCTCCTGCCTAGATATTTGTGTTGTATCATGAACAGAGAGGTCTGTAGGTGTCTTGGGTTGAATCAGCCAGATGAAATCCTCTGGACTTTTTTCCCAGAGTCTCTTTCCTAAAGATAATAGCTACAACTTGGAGCCTCTATAGAGAAGAAGGTCCAGTGAAAGGGAAGAACAAAAAAAGATGATAGTTGCCAACATGCTGTAGAAGACTGCACCTGCTTGTAAAACCAAGCTTCACCTGATCTTTGCAAGTCATGTCCCTACAAAGCTGTCATCTCGTAGACATTGAATGATCACCACCTAAGGGCAACTTAAAAAATGAAGATGATGACTTGGGTTTGAACTTTGAAGCAGGGAGGTGACTACAGGAGGACAAAGCCAGTTGTATGTCTTTGGGGTGTGATTGTTCAGCAGCCTTTCCCACAGTCTGTGCTACTCTGTGGGTCTGGAGCTTTTGGTATTTGACGGTCAAGACCAGACAAGTTACTTCAGGCCAGTTATGAATTGGGTAACACACAAATGACAGCAGCTCAATTCTTGCTCAAAATGTGTCCATGTAATGGCCACCAAAAAAAAAAAGACAATTTGCTGCTTATTAATTCCTCACAAAACACTGCTAGTTTGGTGTTGGTCTGAGCATGGTAAGGACTGCTACCATCAGTACCACCTCTTGTTTTCACCACTTTCCTCAGGTTGAATTCACCTCACCTCATCTTCATTAACATTAAATACCAGAAGGCCAAGAAGCCCATGCAACTGTTATTCTACAAAGGCTTGTCAGGGAAACAAAGATTAATTAGTGTTCAGTAACAGCATTAAAATGACTAAAATGAGAAACTGCATTAGGCTGCATCCAAGGAAAGGTTAGGCTGTAGAATAATTACACCTCCTCTTGGAGACCAACACAGACTTTCAGAAGGTATGGTGAAGGGGGAAAAGCAGCAGTGAGAGCAAGATCTAATGTCTTTTCCCTGCTTTCACAGGATGTTAAAAGTGACCTCCAGAGATCAAATCCAACCCCCCTGCCAGAACAGGACCATAGACTCTAGTGCAGGTTGCACAGGAACACATCCAGACAGGGGTGGAAAGTCTCCAGAAGAGACTCCACAACCTCTCTGGGCAGCCTGTGCCAGTGCTCCCTGACCTTTACATGCTTTCATATTCTTTGAGTTACTCTTTGACTTCTGCGTTAGAAGTGGTGAAAGAACCATGCTTGACGGCCCACATTTTGCAGAAGGGTGAAGAGCAAATGTTTCACTCTGTGAAAAACACAGCTTAGGACAACCCAGAAATGTAGTAGCTTGGTTGATTGACAAGAACAGAACACCAGGAGAACATGGTACGGTCAGCTGTGTTCAGTAGTAACAGATGAACTTTCAGCTCGATGTACATTTTGTGTGTAGCTTCACATTTGTGTCTTGTCTGCTTGAAAGGAAAAATGGAATCATTCAGCTGTGTTCTTTGCCAGCTCAAGTGTGGCTGTTTAGGAGTGTTCCTGGTTGCACTTGCTTTAGGAGAGGTGTAAATGGAAAAAGGATAATTATGTTTGAAGCATAATTCTCAGTGCTCTGTAACATAAGCATAATGCCTTAGGAGTATTTATTAGTTTAATTTGGTTTTATAGAGCCAAGAGGTTCTCTTCAACTATCATTTTGCAGCAAGCAGTTCAGCCTTCATTCCCTGAGCAAGCAGAAGGGTGATGCTTTACTGGACCTGTGACAATGTTTGTAGATAGAAATGAATCTCTTACTGAAATGGTGAACATAATTACTTTTACTTCATACATGAGTAGAGGATGAGATCCATACCCTCTAATTCCAAGTATCTACATCCAAACTAGTTACTCCCTTCAGAGTCAAGGAGGGCCAGCAGGCACCTCTGGTGTGGAATTCAACTCACCCTACGGTGAGTGTCTAAAAGAAGCTAAACGAATTGCATCTTAGAAGTGCTAGTTTTTGCTCATTGACTTTAAAAGCTGCCTGAAGGTGACATCTCCAATATCTGAACCTGAGGAAGTCCACAGGCTCATGCTTCCATGGAAGAGATGCTACAGTGCAAACAGTTGTGAGCTCCTGAAGCGATGTTCTGATTTTTTTTTTCATGTGAAACTTTAAGACATCTTCTTTGTTCACAAGAAATCTGCTTTTAAAGGCTCATTTGCTGCAGAATTCAGGTTGTCCAGGGAGGTGGTTGGGACCCTGGAGATATTCAAGGTGAGGCTCAACAGGGCTCCGAGCAACCTGATCTAGTTGAGGATGCCCTTGCTGACTGCAGAGGGGGGTTGGACTGGATGACCTTTGGAGGTCCCTTCCAACCCAGACCACTCCGAGTCTATTCTGTGTCTGTGACTAAGAGCTGCCTTGGCTGGAAATTCTGTGCCTTTAATGAATCATTTAGTGGATGACTGCTAATCCCTGGGACAGGACATGCAGTCAGAATTTGGGGCTGGTATGAGCATGTGTGGCATAAGCCCACACCATATGATTACTGGTAAGAGTCTGTAACATTACAGTGCCCTCTCTGTCTTCAAGGACAGTGTTTTGAGTGTTCACCCAGGATTACTAGTTTGTAGATGAAGTACAAATAGTTTATACTCCAAGGTGTAGGGAGGACACCTGTAGGTACAAGGTGAAACTTCCCTCTTATCCCCTGCTGCAGCACCTTTGTGACCTTCCATAGCTATATGCAAAAGCTGAAGCAGTGGAGGAGGAAATAGGGATGGAAATGAAAGATTACCTGCATTATGCTCATTGTGCTCAAAGGATATCTGTGCATTTGGCAAGGAGGAAGAAATTGTGAAATTTGTGGTTTTTTTCTAAATATATTAGAGCTGATGCAGATGATTTAGTGGAGCTGCTGGAATGGCAGGCCTTGTGCTAGCTGTGCTGTTAGCTCTGTGCTTTTACCCGTGCAGAAGAGGCAGAGGTTTATTTGTCTTTGGTCTTCCTTGGTTGGAAGTTGTCTAGGAGCAAGGTACCTTCTGTGTGGAGGCAACCTAGGTGGCTAGCATAGCCAGCACAGACACAGCTTGCACTGGCACATCCCATAGAGGCTGCTTGATTGATTGGGTGGGTGATTGGTTACAGCACTAAGCTCAAGCAGTCAGCCTGAAAGGGCAGATGTGGAGGTGCAGCACCCAACAGACAGTGACATGGCTTGCAAACTAAATCAGTCAGGTAAAAAGCTGTTCTAAACTTGAACACATTGAATCATAGAATCAGAGTTGTCTCAGTTGGAAAAGACCTTTTAAAATCATTGAGTGAACCATTTAATGGTCAAGGCTGGTGCTAAACCACGTCCCTCAGCACCACAACTCTGTGTCCTTTAAACACCTCCAGGTAAGGCACTCAGCCACCTCCCTGGGCAGTCTGTGCCAGTCTTTGAGAACCCTTTCAGGGAAGAATTTTCTTCTGGCACCCAACCTAAACCACCCCTGGTGCAACTTGAAGCCATTTCCTCTCATCTTACCACTTGTTACGAGGGAGAAGAGACCAATCCCCACATTGCTCCAGCCTCTTTTCAGGCTGAATGCAGACATCTGCCTCTCCCTGCCATGCAGATGTATTCTGAGTCAACCCCATGGGATCCTGCTGACTTGAGGCTGGGTTCCTTAACTTGTTCAATGGGAGGCAGCCATGCCTGTCTTCAGTTTAGGCAACAGGGAACCCTTTTCTCACACCTTTTGCCTGTGTCCTTTGTTTACAGAGCAATCTCTCCCAGGCTTCCCTGGCTTGGGTTGCATTTTTATCAGCTGCTTAGAATAATGGAGTCAGATTTTTTTTTTTTTTGACTGTGGCTTCTGTATGCAAATAGTAAATAACAGCATGTAGCACCTAAAAAAAGAAAGGAGTTGGGACCTCTGGAGCCCTGAATGAATGCGTATTATTTGCAGTGGCAGAGTGGAACTCATCAGGCCTTATAGTCCCTTGTATAATTTAAAGGGTGTGTGTGAGGTGAAGCATTAAAAAAAAAAAAAAGACCAGGAGGGCTATAAACATTCCAGGGGGATGTATTTGAAGTGCAGCAGAGGTGATGGTCCTGTGTGTGCTGAAGTGTCTTCACGTGAGGCTGGCTGCCTGATTCCCAGTGAGCAGCTCCGTGCTCCTTCCTGTTGTGTTCAGTGGGAGCTGAGCCTAGCCAAGGCTTCAGGGAAGCTCTGCTGTATTTGGGGTGAAACCTACTGATGTTTGCAGCAAGAGGCTCCTCTTTAAACCCCTAATGACTCCGAGTGGTGGAAAGTTCTGTCCTCTCTGTCAGTGGAATAGAAAACCAAAAGCAGACGGAGATGTACTATGATTTATGTGAGTCTGTCTCCTTGTTAGCACTACCTTGGGCCATGTATCTGTGGCTTGGAGCTACTGATGATGGAACAAACCAGGTCCTTTAATAAGACCTAGATGATGATATCTTCCTTCTTGAGGAAGAAGATATCATCAGGAGGAGGAGGAAGCTCTTCAGCATGAGGGTGGTGAGAGCCTGGAATGAGTTGCTCAGGGAGGTGGTGGAAGCCTCATCCCTGGAGGTGTTTAAGGCCAGGCTGGATGAGGCTGTGGACAGCCTGATCTAGTGTGAGGTGTCCCTGGGCATGGCAGGGGGGTTGGAACTGGCTGATCCTTGTGGTCCCTTCCAACCCTGTTTGTCCTAAAGAATCACAGAATCAGTTAGAAGTCTTTACTCTATGTGGCCTTTGAGGTAAGGTAAACCAAATAGCTTTAATGCCAGATTATATATTTATTTATATGTTTAGTGTTCTATAAGAGATAAATTGATGAGTTAGCTCAGTTCTCTAGGGGACATTTCATGTTTTGACTGTAATTCATTATGAAAGGAAAACAAAAATGGGTAGAGGTACAACAGTACTCTCCACTGGCTTGTTACAGTTAGACCTCAGATTTTGTTGTTGATTTTACTAAGTGCAGCTTTGTTTGTCAGACACCACCTACTTCTCAATGGTTGGACTTGATGATCTTAGAGGTCTTTTCCAACCAAAGAAATTCTGTTATTCTCATCTTGGCACTTGTTTATTTGTTAACATAAGCATACAGTACTTGGCTAAAAAAAATCATAGAATAGTTTGGGCTGGAAGGGACCTTAAGGATCATCTCATTCCTGCCTTTAACTTTTATATACCTAAGCTCAAAACAAATAAGAGGCTTCAGGAAGACCTTAGAACAGCCTTCCAGTACCTGAAGAGGGCAACAAGAAGGCTACAGAGGGACTGTAATGATAGGACAAGGGGAAGTGGTTTGAAATGAGAGCAGAGCAGATTTAGATTGGGTGTTAGGAACAAGTTCTGCACCATGAGGGTGCTGGAACACTGCAGCAGGTTGCCTGGAGAGGTGGTTGAGGCTCCATCCCTGGAGATATTGAAGGTCAGGCTGGAGAAGGCTCTGAGCAGCCTGATCTAGTGGAGGATGCCCCTGCTGACTGCAGGGGGGGGTTGGACTGGATGAGCTTTGGAGGGCCCTTCCAACCCAACCCAATCTGTGAACACAATGTGATGGTAAGACTTCTTTTAAACACAGCAGCCAAAAAAAGTGACCTCAATGAAATGTTAAGTGGTGTGTGGAACTGCATAGTAATTTAGACCTGAGTATTTTTATGAATGCTCTGTATCCTAAATGAACCTTCTTTTAATGGGGTCTATCTCTTCTCTTCCTCTTCAGAACACAGAGCTTGGAAGCTGTGCAGGAGCCTGTCAGGAGCAGGCTGTTGGTGCAGGAAATATGTCCCACTAGCTGCTAAACCAGTGGGGCAGCATTGGAGGGAGTAATAATAGTTCAGAGCTTACACAGAGGTATTCCAGTGATGATTGCACATTGCAAGGCTGCTGGCTGTGACTGCTGAGCAGGAAGTATCCACCAAAAAGCTGGCCACTTGAACTCTCAAATTCTGTGTCTAAAGTTCAAATATTGAGCACTACAGGATTTTTGATGACCCTGCAGTATTGCCTGATAGAAGCAGATTTTTGTCATGGCTATTTATGTTTTAATATCCTGGCAAGATGCTTTTTAAAGCTAGGGCATAGAATTGGTGTATGAAGTGTGTTTTATTGTTGTTAGAAAGGTCTCCACTTCTCGCTGCTGGCTGATGATTTTCTTTTGAGTAGTTTGTCTCCCTAGGTTTCTTTAGCAGATGTTTCCTCAGAATTGCTTTATTTTAGTGCCTTTACTAAACATAGAGTCATAGAATCAGTCAGGGTTGGAAGGGATCACAAGGAACATCCAGTTCCAACCCCACTGCCATGCCCAGGGACACCTCACACTAGATCAGGCTGTCCACAGCCTCATCCAGCCTGGCCTTAAACACCTCCAGGGATGAGGCGTCCACCACCTCCCTGGGCAACCCCTGCCAGGCTCTCATCACTCTCATGGTGAAGAACTTCCTCCTCATGTCCAATCTGAATCTCCTCCCCTCCAGCTTTGCTCCATTCCCCCTAGTCCTGCCACTGCCTGATGTCCTAGGGGGAATGGTCAGGATGATTCCTTAATATCACTGCAGTTGTGACTAACTCCCCATATTCCATAGTTTAGTTTTGTTTGGCTTTAAAAGAAACCTCTGCACACCTGTTTGGACATGTCTAATCTCTTTGCAGTTAGAAGGCAGATCAGAGTTATTTGCCAACCTTTGGCATATTTCCTTGGTGTAATTCAGTTAAAGAGTGTTTTTGCCTCCCCATGCTGCACCACCCCCCCTTAAAACAAATCCTTCATGCTCTACAGACTCCACATTTTGATAGTTCTTTTCTTTGTGGTAAGAGTCATCAAAGTTCAGAAATTCTCTTCCTGCTGGGTGGTTTTTCTTTTTTATGGTTCATGGAATTCTTTCTCTTGCAATGCTGAGTTGGAGATGCTTTTCTGGTTGAAATTGAATCCTCTAGCCATTGTTACCCTGCCAGAAAAACCAAGAGCCAGAAAAACCATGAACTCTCATGTGTTCATTGCTTGCCACAGTGGGGGGCATCAGTTCTGACTGGGTTCTGCCAAATGTAAGATAGGCTTTGGCATTTCTTTCCTGGCTGTGCCTCTCTCTAATAGATTTGTGTCTCATCAGTAGTTCTGCTTATGCTTTTACCAACATTCAATGCCTTCATTTCTTCTTTAGGACTTAATATTCCCCAGGCTGCCCACCCCCCAAGCTACCTCCCCTGGCTCTGGCCCCCTACCACCTCCCTCCACCACCTGAGCTCCTCCTCCCATAATTCTGAAATATATTTTTCTGTCTAATTCCAGAGGACTGTCTGACTTACAGCCTCCATTGTAGCACAGAGCAGATTAATTGGATATAAATGAATAATACAGCAATCAATTAATTTTCTGTACAGCAATAATACCTCATTTGCATTCCAGCAGAGACAGCTGCAGCTTTACTGGCTGCATTTTCCTGCTAGCAGGATGTCCATTACACTTGAAGATGGTTATAAATAGGTTTTACTGCTGCTGACAGAGTAAGTGTTTGTGTCATCCAATGAAGCAGGTGTGACCAGCTATGGTCTGTGTGACATACATGTGCCTGCTTATTTTACCCTCAGAAGCAATCAGGGGGCTTCTGCAGTGGGAGATTTTGTTGTCTGGTGCTTTTTAGCTGTTGTTGGTTGGTTGGTTTGTTTCTGGAGGGGGTGTATGTGTGTAATATTCCACTGAGTCATTTCTACCTTTGAAAAGAGATTTCGACCCTCTCCCAAGCAGCATCTTACTCATTTTGTAGGAAGAACTCACACAGTGACAGAATCACAGAGTTGTCAGGGCTGGAAGGGACCTCAAGGATCAGCCAGTTCCAACCCCCCTGCCCAGGGACACCTCACACTATTATTGTGGCCTTCCAGTATCTGAAGGGAGCCTAAAAGAAAACTGGGGAGGGACTTTAGGCTGTCAGGGAGTGATAGGACTGGGGGGAATGGAGCAAAGCTAGAGAAGGGCAGATTTAGATTAGATGTTAGGAAGAAATTCTTCAGCCTGAGGGTGGTGAGAGCCTGGCAGGGGTTGCCCAGGGAGGTGGTGGAAGCCTCATCCCTCAAGGTGTTTAGGGCCTGGCTGGATGAGGCTGTGGACAGCCTGATCTAGTGTGAGGTGTCCCTGGGCATGGCAGGGGGTTGGAACTGGCTGCTCCTTGTGGTCCCTTCCAACCCTGACTGTTTCTATGATTCTATGACTGTCATGAAATTAAATACTGTTGAAGTGGATGCTGACATGTGGATGGACTCTCCTGATTTAGCATTTCTTACATCTTCCCTGGGCTGCCCTTGCTTGCCTCTCCTTTCCTTCTAATTTTAGCCTGTGAGCACCAAAACTCTGGAGAGGCTTTTGGTTATGGTGTTCTCTCAGCTTTAGGGTCAGCTTTCCACAGGTGCTAGGAATTGGTCAAAAAAAGAGAAATGATCACTGTGAATGGCAGCCCAGAAAGAGGTTTGCAGAATCTTTTGGTTTTTTGCATGTGTGTTCTAAGCAGATTGGCTTGCTTCTGAGCAGCAGTCCTTGTTTTGTGTTCAGATGTGTGTGGTTACTGAGCTCAAACATAAGTGCAGGGGCACTGGAACCAGTGATTTTTAGGGTCCCTTCCCACCCAACCCAGTTTATGGTTCCATGCCTTTCTAGTCTGGCAGGATCCACAGCTACCCATAGGTCTGCTGCTGCCACTTGGGCTGCATATCAGAGGACAAAGAGTGAAACATCTTCATGTGCTTGAGCCACTCCTCGGCCTCAGTGCAAGGGTCTTGCCCATGTGCTCGAGCCACTCCCCGGCCTCAGTGCAAGGGTCTTGCCCATGTGCTTGAGCCACTCCTCGGCCTCAGTGCAAGGGTCTTTCTCTTGGGGAGCTTTTACCCTTGCTTTTGAACAGGTTTTTATCAGCCTGGGTCCATTGGTTTAGGTCCTTTGTCACAGCCTCCACGCTGCTGAAGGAGACACAAACAAGCGAGGCAGTGATCAGAGGAGTCTGGAGGAGTACTGAGCACCTCCCAGAACTGGCAGCATGAATGTTTTCCAGTGGTGCTCATGCAGCTCCTGGTGTTGGTGACCTGCTTCCAGAGTACCTGGGTGAGGAACAGGTGCTGTGGTATTGCCAGTGCCTTCTGCTTGTCTCCTAGGGCTGAATCACAAGCAAATGGCAATAAAGAAACGATCTGAGCACTGATCCTCCCTGTAGCTTCTGGTTATCTGATTCTTCTTGCTGCTGTGGCATTCAGTAGCACTGCTGGCACAGCCCAGGGTGCCAGGTTCTATCTGACAGAGAACTCAGGACACATCAGGGCATCTGCTTGCAGGTAACACTGACTAATGCTTCAAGACTCGAGATGACATTGCTGATGGCATTCAGCTCCCCTGATGGCCCAGCTGCCTTTGACACCAGGGTTCCTGCTGGGGAGGAAGGGTGGTGCCTTTCTCTCTGACTCCTCACCGTCCCACCGGGGGATGTGATGAATGTAAATATGCTCCGTCTTTGGGTCCTGGAAAGAAAAGATGGTTTCTGAGCCAGTCTAGGGATGCAAGGCATTGGTGGTGGGCAGGATGGCCCAAAGAGAGACCCTTCAGCCCTGCATCCACCCAGCAGCAGTCCCCAGGGCCACAGAATGTTTGAGTAGTTGAGCTCCCAGGTGTGCCCAGGTCATCTTCCCAAGATCGTTGTGCTCATCTGCAATCACCCTGCCAATGAGAAGATTTCAAAGAGTCGAGGCTTAAGACCTGATGGGAACAGCAACCTATCACCACATCAAAGAGCCAGCCAGGACTGCTGGCAGTTCAGCAAACAGCCCTGGGAGCAGTGTCTGTGCCTGCAAACAAGTGACCTCTGCGGGATGGATTTGCCCAAGCTGCTAAGGCTGCTGGAGCTCTGCAAGTGGCACCTCCAGCATGTCCAGAACTGTATTTATCTTATTTAATAGGAGTTCCAAAGCACAGTCTCACAGCTTCACATTCATGAACTAGTACATGGGTTTCTGAGGGCATCAAGATTTTGTGGTATATTAAGTAAGGCAGCCCTTGGATTCCCCTTTCTGCTTCCCACCTCTGAGCTGACTGATTGTTCATTTGTAATTATTCACACAGACAGAAGAAAGGATTTTTTTTTTTTTCCATGTCATTTAGTCTTCCTGAAGATGTGTTGTCCATAGGCACCTTCTGCAGCCACTCTGCCTACATAGCAGGGGACCTGGGCCCACATGCTAATGAGAAAACTGTCATTTGGCCATGCTTTGCCCTTTCTGACACTGGTGTGAAGAACATTAAGCTGTGTGTGAACATCTTACCGTAGTGGCACATTCCTGCTGTCCTGCATCACTGCTTAGCTAGTAGTCACAGAATCATAGACTGGTTTGGGTTGGAAGGGACCTCCAAAGCTCATCCAGTCCAACCCCCCCTGCAGTCAGCAGGGGCATCCTCCACTAGATCAGATTGCTCAGAGCCTTCTCCAGCCTGACCTTCAATATCTCCAGGGATGGAGCCTCAACCACCTCTCCAGGCAACCTGCTGCAGTGTTCCAGCACCCTCATGGTGCAGAACTTGTTCCTAACACCCAATCTAAACCTGCTCTGCTCTCATTTCAAACCACTTCCCCTTGTCCTATCATTACAGTCCCTCTGCAGCCTTCTTGTTGCCCTCTTCAGGTACTGGAAGGCTGCTCTAAGGTCTCCTGGAGCCTTCTCTTCTCCAGGCTAAACAACCCCAGCTCCCTCAGCCTGTCCTCATAGCAGCGATGCTCCAACCCTGTGATCATTTTATTGTCCCTCCCCTGGAGTCATTCCAGGTCTACATCCTTCCTGAGTAGAGGTGATGGAGAAGAGGAGACTGAGAGGGGATTTAATCAATGTTTATAAATAGCTGAGGGTGGAGGGACAGGCTCTGCTCACTTGCTCCCTGCCATAGGGCAAGAAGCAATGGATGGAAGCTGCAGCACAGGAGGTTCCAGCTCAACACCAGGGGGAACTTCTTGCCTGGAAGGGTCCCAGAGCACTGGCACAGGCTGCCCAGAGAGGTTGTGGAGTCTCCTCCTTTGGAGCCTTTCAAGGCTTGTCTGGATGTGTTCCTGTGTGCCCTGAGCTAGATTCTCTGGTCCTGCTCTGGCAGGGGGGTCGGACTGGATGATCTCTTTGGGTCCCTTCCAGCCTCTGACATCTGTGAGCCTGTGTGAGCAGTGGTAAGCACTGTGCCTTTTCACTTGGGCTGAGCAGGCTCTGGTAACAGAGGTTATTGCTAAAGCCATCAGGTTTGGGTGACTGCCACTCTTGTCCTGTGATCTTGATTTGAGACACCATAGAGGTACATGTCTTGTATGTGTCTTGGATGACTCTCAGGAGCTTGGGCACATCCTGTCAGCTGGCTTTGATGTTCACACCTGCAGTTACCTGGTGATGATGCCTCCTGCCACAAGTCTTCCCTGTCAGATGTTGGGTCTTGGTGACAACAAATCTGATGAAGCAACTGTTAGTCTGAAACTGTTACAATAATTACAGATATGTCAGCATAATTGGGTCCCCTCCCTTCCCACTTATTGGGCATACCCAATTTTGGGGGCAGGACCTACCACAGTGAGGCTCTGAAGAGCCTCAGCAGAATTGCAGTGCAAATGCTGCAAGGTTTTGCCTCTGTGTTCTCCTTGATACACTTCACCTGGTGATGAGATTGCATTGGCTGATCTGGGTCTGGCTGATCTGCCTACACAGCATGTCTGCAACAGAAATTAGCCAACTGCAGAAGCTGAAATCAGTGCAGACAGCTGCTTTGTGGTTATACTAATTCATTTTTCCTAAAACTGGTTTCCATTTCTTCCAAGAGTAAGAAATAAATGGGTTTAAATAAAAAGGCAGCTTGAGGAAACCTCCTATTAAGTTTTAAAGATATCCTTCACCCTCCTTTCTCTTCTTTTTCTTGAAGTACCTTTCTCATCCCTCATACTTTCAGGAGTGTTTTCTTTCTCCCACTGATTTCTGCATGTGTCATATGCCTGGAACAATCTAATTATTTCCACCTGCTCAGTAACCTTTTGTCTCCTTAAGTCCCTTTTACAGATGTGCTTATTTTGGTTAGCTTTCCACCCCTCCTTTTATGCTGCTCTGCTGTCCTTTAATCCAGCCCAAATTACAACTGAATAATGAAGGTGAGGGATGTGGAGGAGGGAGAACTCCAGTTGCAAAACTTAGCTGTGAAGCAAAACCCTTCAGCCATCCTGCATCTTCTGTTCTTGTGGTCTGGGGTTGGGTCTGCTCAGGCTCTCCAGGGTGCTTGTTTGGTTTTTTGGACTTGTGTAGAGAGTGAGGTGCAGAAATATCACAGACAGAAGCCAAGGGGCAGTGAAGCTTTGCTTTTAGTGTAGGCAGTGTGCTGAGCAGGCACTGGTAATAGAAATAGTTTCCAAAGTGCCTGCAAAACCACTTTTTGAGCCAACTCTTGACTGACTGTCTGCCTAGTAAAGTGTCAAAAAAAGACTGACTCAGGGCATAGAATTGGGCTAAATCCAGCACAGAGTGACATAAGGTCCAGAGAAGGGCAGCAAGGCTGGGGAGGGGTCTGGAGCACAGCCCTGTGAGGAGAGGCTGAGGGAGCTGGGGGTGTGCAGCCTGCAGAAGAGGAGGCTCAGGGCAGACCTCATTGCTCTTTGCAGCTACCAGCTGGTGTTGGGCTCTTCTGTCAGGCAACCAGCAACAGAACAAGGTGGGACAGCCTCAAGTTGTGCCAGGGGAGGTCTAGGCTGGATGTTAGGAAGAAATTCTTGCCAGAGAGAGTGATTGGCATTGGAATGGGCTGCCCAGGGAGGTGGTGGAGTCACTGTCCCTGGAGGTGCTCAAGACAAGCCTGGATGGGGCACTTAATGCCATGGTCTGGTTGACTGGCCAGGGCTGGGTGCTAGGTTGGGCTGGGTGAGCTTGGAGGTCTCTTCCAACCTACTTGATTCTATGATTCTATTCTATAAGCAGTTTGGTTTGCCTCTTCCTGTATTTATCTATCACAGAATCATAAAATGCACTGGGTTGGAAGAGACTTTACAGATTATCTAGTCCCAACCCCCTGTGATGGGCAGGAACACCTCCAGCTAGACCAGACTGCTCAAAGCCCCAGCCAGGCCTTGAACACTTGCCTGGGCAGCCTGTTCCAGTGTCTCAGCACCCTGGGAAGGATAGGATCTGGTTTACAGGTCCAGTCACTCTTGTTCTGAAGATCCTAACATTTTTATTGCACATGTTAATTAGTGAGCCCTGAGTTACTTGACTGATGAACTAGCTTTAATTAGGGAAACCAAGACCTCACTGTCCCCTTGTCCCTGTAGCCCCTATTCCCCTTGTCCCTGTAGCCCCTATTCCCCTTGTCCCTGTAGCCCCTATTCCCCTTGTCCCTTTAGCCCCTATTTTCCTAGAACATTTAATGCCTATTTCACTTGTCCCTTTAACGTCTATTTCCCTTGAAACTGTAACGCATATGAACTATTTGTAATNGCCCCTATTCCCCTTGTCCCTGTAGCCCCTATTCCCCTTGTCCCTGTAGCCCCTATTCCCCTTGTCCCTGTAGCCCCTATTTTGTCACAATAATTAATGGAAACGTTAATAGAAAATTATATGTTTCATTAACTTGCTTCATTCAAGTAAATATTTCATTGACTTCTTTTTAATGTGAACTATTTGTAATTAGCAGCCTTACAGAGCAGGCTGCAGTGCTGCCTTCTGATGGAAACAGTTCAGCTCAAGTCTTTTACTGAAGTAATTTCTTTATGATGCTTTGGCAAAAGCATGCCATTTTATTTTCACATCTGTAATTTAGCCATTTCCAACACTTGATTAGCATCTGTCTAGAAAACAAACTTCAAATATTTAGGAATTGTCCTCCTTAGTTGCTGCTTCCTGATCCTTGGCTGCTTTGAAGTCGGGATCCTCGCATGTGAAGGTAGAGTTAAGCATCCTGGCTGATGAATGTCTCCTCACAAGAGGTTTGAGGGTCTGTATCTTTGCAAAAAGCAGCTTTTCAGCCCTGAAGGTCTGCTGCCAGCTTGCCTGTGTGTTTGCAGCACACAGCAGCCTGGAGGAGGCTTTCAGAGTGCTGAAAGCTCAGCGTTCAGAGGCTGGGTGCAGAGATTTTGAAGCTGTTGCCTGTTTCAGGGAGCACACAGTGAAAACCTGATCACTTTCTTTCCCCTTGCATAACCAACGGACCACTGATTGCTTCAGTGGTTTATTCTCCCTCTTTTGGGGAGATTACTTAGGGTTCTGAAAAGCAATCTGTGGCTTCTTTAGCTGGGGGAAGTTTTCTCAAGGGATTTATGTTATACTTAGAAAAATCCTCAATTCAAAATGCTCTGCCTTCTAACTCTGAGTACCAAACCCATTTTACCTCCACTACCTNCTCTCAGCATCTTGGTGGCCTCCTCTGGACCTGCTCCAACACTTCCATGTCCTTCCTGTGCTGGGGGCTCCAGAACTGCACACAGGACTGCAGGTGGGGTCTGAGGAGAGCAGAGCAAAGGGGCAGAATCCCCTCCCTTGCCCTTATCTGTGGGAGATTCCAATTCCTTTGTCCCTCGTGAAGGACCTGCCCCATCTGGGTCACAAAGGACAAGATAAATGTGTTGTTAAACTGGTTCTGGCCCTTAGAGGGTTGAAAGTAGGCAAATGCAGAAATTAAAGTAGAAGGTTTTAGCAGGTAACTACAGACTTGCTGGCAGATGAGTCTGCAGCAAGCTGTTGTAAATAGGACATTCTAGATGACTTAAGTCAGTCTTTGAACTGGCTCCAGGACGACTTGCATTTCATGTGTGAAGTCTGAGACTTGTAATGCATTTGTGCCAAATGATGCTTTAGGATAAAGTTTAATGTGTGAGCTATTTTAAAATTAAAATGTGATTGGAACGGTGGAATTATTTTGCGTGATTCAAGACGTTTACTTAATTACTCTTTGTACTCACCTGTCAATTAGGCATCTTGCGTAAGACCCAGCTCCAAACTGAGCTACCTGACTTTGTAGCAGGGTGGTATAAAGCCCTCTGGAAGCTTTTGTATGTGCTGGTTTGGGCTTTTTCTCTTTGTTTTGTTTTGGTTGGTTGTTTTTTTTTTTCATGAGGACTTGTTCAGACTGGAAGCTTTCAGGAGTTTCCCCACTGGAAGCACAGCAGGCATCAGAATCAGGAGATCACTTGAACAATCGAGTTTGTCACTTAGTGCCACAGCAAAATCGTTCACTGCTGGGTGACAAAGGGCTGAAAATTACTTCCTCCAGCAAACACCGAGGAGGTTACACCAGCTAGGTACAGACCAGCTCAGGCAGACTTGGTAACATGTGTGATTCTGTAGCTGTAGGCTAGTAACAGCAAGTTCACTCCTTTAAGTTTTTATTCTTAATTCAGCTTCAAACACAACCTTAGTCAGCTTCTAATTTCATAGATGGCATCTTTAACCCAAGATAAGGAGGACTATAGCTACATTTGCTTGTCATGTGGAGAGGGAGCTTTCACTAATAATAGACTTGCCCCAATCAGAAGGGCAGGTGTGGCTGGAAGTTAAGGCTTGGGGTGGACAAACCAGAGTTGTTTTCACTCGGGGCTGCCCTGCGTTGTGATTAGCTCTGCTCTGGCTATCTGCTGCTTGCATCTCACAGACAAGAGAAATGCATTTCTTTCCCAGAGGTGTGGCCCCAGAGCAATGCAAGAGATAGAAATGCAGTTTGTCTTAAGCTTCCTCAAAGTCAAATGCTTAGGGTTTGGTGTAGGATTTGGGGGTGTTGTTGTTGGTTGGTTTGTTTTGTTTTGGGTTTGGTTGTTGTTGGGGTTTTTTGTGTGTTTTGGGTTTGGGTTTTTTTTTTTCCTTTGGGATTTTTCTTTTGATGGACTGACTTCATTAAAAGAGCACATGGGGTTCACTCCTTGCAAAGTGTCCCTGCCTGCTTGCTTGTGTTCAAAACCACTCGGTAGGCTCCATCCCAGACATTTAATGTAATTAAGTTCCTGCTCAGATGGTAGTTAAGCATCTTGGGATGAAGAAGCATTGAGGCTGGAAGATGAGTTGTTCACAGCCAATGGTTGAAGGCCTCTCAGGTAATCCAGAAGAGAGCTGTTAATGAGCAAAGTGGTAGCAGCATTAAGTAAGTGTTCTGAATTGTAAGAAAATGCTTGTAATTTTAAATAACAAAGCCTTGCACAAAATGAGCTGGGCTGTCAGTGTCCCAGTTGAAAGAATATTCTCTCTAGTTTGTCCCTCCTTTCCCAGGTGCTTCACATTTAAATATTTCATTTCCTCCTCTCTTCTGGTGTTTTCGCCTCCTTCCTTTTGTCTTCTCTCACTGCCTGCCAGATCACTTTTGATAACCGTGGAAAAGAGGAGGTGGTGAAAGAGGGGAGTGATAAATGGGTTTGGCAAGAGGCAAAAATACTGTCAGGTGACAACTTTTCGTCCCTCAAAAGACGAAGCAGGGCAGAGTGTGAAAGTGAAGCCTGTGACCACCTGGCTCTGTGGAGTGAAGATGCAGAGATACAGGTAAGCTGCCTTGCAGTGAGGTGCTAGCCAGGAAAACTCCTGAAGTCTGCTGCTACTTGCTCTGTAAGCTAAGCCTGCTTAAGGATCCAATATGACTTTAAAGAAGCACTTCATAGCGTAAATCATTGTGATGATATCTACTTGAGCTGGCAGAAAGCCTGACCTCTGTGGAGGGATGAGGAAAGCAAAGCCCATCCACATCCATCTATTTATTTTCATGTGTAACTTTGGGCAATTTAACTAGCCATATTAATTGCTCTTGAAAGAATGTAGAAATGAAAAATGCTGCTGATAGTCTGTAGGGCTGCAGGATCTGTTGTGTAGTGGTATCTCCTGTTGGTGCTGTTCTAGAGTTTGTGACAAAACCTTTTTCTATGCTGAGAGTTGAGGCTCTGCAGCCTGGAGAAGAGAAGGCTTCCAGGAGACCTTAGAGGAGCCTTCCAGGATCTGAAGGGGGCTACAGGAAGGCTGGGGAGGGACTATTGACAAGGGCTTGCAATGCCAGGACAAGGGGCAATGGGTTTGAAGTGGCAGAGGGGAGATTTAGACTGGATGTTAGGAGGAAGTTGGTTGCAGTGAGGGTGGTGAGACACTGGCACAGGTTGCCCAGGGAGGTTGTGGCTGCTCCCTCTCTGGAGGGGTTTAAGGCCAGGTTGGATGAAGCCTTGAGTGTCCTGTTCTGGTGGGAGGTGTCCCTGCCTATGGAACTAGATGATCTTTGAGGTCCTTTCCAACCTTACCATTCTAGGATTATTTCTATCCTGCATCTGTGACTGGTACATATTGGGTTTGAGTCACCTTTTCAGCTTCTCCATTGTTCTCCTGTCAAAAGGCTTCATAACTTCCAAGACTTCCCCAAACAATTTTACCCCTTTTTTCCCTAGTTTTGTGACTTGAAAAGGCATAAGAAATATGAAAATGTATTTTTTGGAAGTTACCATAGAATGGCTTAGGTTGGAAGGGACCTCAGAGATCATCCATTCCAACCTCCCCACTGTGCACAGGGACACCTCTCTACTAAGCTTTGCTGCTCAAGGTCTCATTCAACCTGGCCTTGAACACTCCCAGGGAGGAGGCATCCACAGCCTCCCTGAGCACCCTGTTCCAGAGTCTCACCACCCTCATAGTGCAGAACTTCTTCCTCATCTCTAGTCTAACTCTCAGCTTCAACCCATTCCGCCTTGTCCTGTCTCTAGACACCCTTAGGAAAAGTCTCTCTGCAGCCTTCCTGTAGGACCCCTTCAGGTGTCAAAAGGCAGCTAAGCTACATCTGTGTTTAAAGCATTTTTAAATTGCTTTCATAGACATAACTGTAAATGAACATCTGAGATGAGGATTGTTTACTCTAAGACATGAGAGTCGTGGGCCTGGCCCCTTGAACACATCCATCAGTAGTCCTGGAGCATTGGCACCCTTCAAGACACAATTCCAGCTTCACTTAGATGTTCCATACAGTAGCATGCAGGGAATTTGAGTGAGAGCAGTTAGTGGGTTTTTAAAGCAAAAAGAGTAACATATTAGGGTTTATATTAAAACCTCTACAGGTGCATGTTTTTAGGCAAATGAGACAATCCTTATTAGTATCTTTGGCAATAGACTTATCATTGTTTGAAGGCTGAAGTTACCCAACCTGTCATTAAGGCTGGAAGGGATACAACATCTCCCATTACATGAGCTGACTTAGATAAGTACAACTTCACATTTTCCTATTACTTCTTGCTGAACAGATAGCATTTTAATTCAATTTTTGCATTCCTGGCATAAAAAAAAAAAAAACCAACAAACCCAGCTGTAAGGAATTGTTCTTTCTTCCTACCTAAAGCCCAGTAAAATTTTAGTGCCTACTTCTCCAAGCATGAATTTCCAACTTTGCATTCTTAACAGGAAGCTCTATGGTGTCATATTAAAAACAAAACATACAAATCAAACCAAAACCCCAACTAAACAAGGAAAAAAAATAAAAGGGGGGGGAAAAAGCAACAAAACCAAGGAAGCAAAAAAAAAAAAACACAGAAGGAAAAAAAAAAACCCAACAAAGTCCCAAACAAACAGAAGAATTCCAACAAAACAACTTCCCCCAACCTCCAAACAAACAAAACAAGCCACAAAAAATGTTTGGTTTGGATTTGGTGTTTTTCTCCTGCAGCAGATACCTGTTTTCTAGGTTGCATTTAGATTGTCAGTACCCGGCAATGCCATAAAGAAACTCACAGCAATGCAATTGGCGATCGCAAATCTCCATGGAGCAGAAGTCGCTGCACAGCCTGCAGTGTNGAACTAGATGATCTTTGAGGTCCTTTCCAACCTTACCATTCTATGATTATTTTCTGAGAGAAAGGTGGCTCAGTGCTGTGCTGCCCGAAGTTCAGCTGGGCTCGGTCTAATCGATGCAAATCTGAGCTGGCTGCCACCACTGTCGTTGGGCGCCTTTGTTGCAGACAATGTGCTAATTTAGCTGGTGAAATCAACTCGTTTCAGGTGAGTTCCTCTGCTTTAATTGCAGGGTGTGGTTTATGAAGATTCTGATGAATAGAGAAATTGATGAGTTCGTGCAGCACCAGCCAAACCTCACACACGTCCTGCACGCATCGCATTCATCCTCCCTTTCCTTCCTGTGGGGCTGTGCTGCCGCGGTTCACCCCCTCGTGTGCCAGTCAGCTTGCAGCAGCTGCATGGGGGCTTCTTGCCAGCCAGATGGGTGCAGGAGAGGCTGGGGAGGGAGGGAGATGGAGCATTAGGGAAGGGGAAAGAGAAGAGAAGGCTGAGAGGGGATTTAATCAATATCTGTAAATATCTGAGGGGTGGGTGTCAAGTGGAAGGGTCCAATCTCTTTTCAGTGGTCCACAGCAATTAGATAAGGACCAATGGGTACAAACTTGAACATAGAAGATTTCACCTCAACACGAGGAGAAACTTCTTTACAGGGAGGGTGATGGAGCACTGGACCAGGCTGCCCAGAGAGGTTGTGTAGTCTCCTTCTCTGGAGCCTTTCCAAACCCAGCTGGACCTGTTTCTGTTTGAAATACCCTAGGGAATCCTGCTTTGACGGGGTGGGGGTTGGACTCGATCCCTGGAGGTCCCTTCCAACCTCTAACGTTCTGTGATTCTGTGATGAGGCTTCTGCAAGTCTGTGTAATCCTCTGGGATGTCACAATGAAAGGGACCTTCCTGCAGTCCTCAGCTTGAGTCTGGTGCTGTGGTCACTTGTAACACAGAGATAAGATGTGGCTCTGCCACAGGACCTAGTGTTGAGGTGTCCAGCTGCTGCATCCTTCCTTGCTGGTTCTGTACCTATCCTGTACCAGCTTTCCTGTGCTTGGGCAGTGGGAACTCAGAGACCTGTTTTGGTGTGTATAAAGCTGTTTTATCCCTTCTTGTGGACAGAAATCTCTTCCCAAGCAATTAAAGACTTTTTCCTACTCACTGCTTTGATTGAGGTGCATTTAGGAATGCCCAGATGGGCACTGGACATTTCCAAGTGGCACTTCAGTCTCAAGCAGATTACTAGAGGCTCACAGCAGACTTTTAAAGAGCCCAAAGTTCACAAGTTTGTTTTGTTTTTTTTTCCCCCCCAACTCTCAGTTTGAACCAAATGCTAATACTGACATAAAAGAGCAAGGTGGGGAGGAAAATGTTGCAAGAGTGAGTTCAGAAGTATTTTTGTGTCCCTGCATTTGTAAACATCCTTCTGTATCTCTTGCTGGAGCTACAGAAAGTAGCAAAATTATGCAGTAACTTATTTCTGCTCATCAGGTTGTGGTGAGTCAATATGAACAAAGGGAGAAAAGCATCCTGTGTTTAAAGAAATGAGTGGTGCTGGCTTTCTGTCTCCTCAAACAGCTTCATCTGGTTCTTTGACCTTCTTACTCTATAAAATGAGATATTACCTTTGTTAGGTAAGTCAGAGTGATGATTATTGTTTATACAATGCTTTAAAAGCTAGGTCAGAATATAAATATCAAGATTAGCTATAAACTCAGTGGGTTAGTTCAGAGCAGCAGAGTTACAAATCCTCTCTAGGGACAAGGGTTTTGCTGGTGTCTACCTGTTTGTTGCCCACCCAAACTGGGATTTGACTTTGCAAGGGCTCACCAGATGCTGCTGCAATGTCACACGTGGTTTGTTTCATATCAACACAAAGCAGCCAAGTTTGTTATGTATCTCTGTCAGTTACTTGCATGTATTCAAAGAAATCTTGTATTCCCAAACACTGAGTGGGAAAACAACAGTGGAAAATGCCAGGAACAGTTTGCAAAGTCAGCTTTTAGGGATAAACTTTAGCTGTCTCCCAAACTTGGCTGTGCATGTGGAGCTGATGTTAGGTTTGAAAGGGGCTAGGGGAGAGCTGGAGAGGGACTTTTGGCAAAGGCATGGAGTGACAGGGTGAGCAGTAGTGGCTTCAAACTGGAAGAAACTCACTTTAGGTTAGACGTTAGGAAGGAATCCTTCACCATGAGGGTGCTGAGGCGCTGGAACAGGTTACCCAGAGAGTTTCCAGCCCTGGTAGTGTTCAAAGCCACGTTGGACGGGGCCTTATCTAGTAGCCTTTCAGGTCCCTTCCAACGCAGACCATTCCGTGGCTGTCTCGGCAGCGGCAGAGGACGCAGCGGTCCCCAGCAGCCCTGGCTTGGTTTGGGCACTGCTGCCATCTGTGCGGAGGCGCCACCCAGTGGCCAGGTGGTGATAATGACTTCGACCAAAAAAACCCAACCAACCAAAATCACCCCCAAAGCAGGGCATGAGACAACACTTTACCAAAAACATTAAAGATTTCGTGATTAGAATCTGGAGCCCCTGGTACAAGAGAGCTATGGATGTGCCGGAAGGTGTCCAGAGAAGGGCCATGAGGATGAGCAGAGGGCTGGAGCTGCTCTGCTGTGAGGAGAGACTGAGGCAGTTGAGGCTGTGCAGTCTGGAGAGGAGAAGGCTCCCAGGTGACCTTCTTGTGGCCTTGCAGTATCTAAAGGGGGCTACAAGAAAGCTGGGCAGGGACGTTGTAGGCTGTCAGGCAGGGATAGGACTGGGGGGAATGGAACCAAGCTAGAAATGGGGACATTCAGACTGGGTGTATAGGAAGAAGTTCTTCAGCATGAGGGTGGTGAGAGCCTGGAAGGGGTTGCCCAGAGAGGTGGTAGAAACCTCATCCCTGGAGGTGTTTAAGGCCATGCTGGTATGAGACTCTGGCCACCCTGCTCTAGTGTGAGGTGTCCCTGGGCATGGCAGGGGGTTGGAACTGGATGCTCCTTGTGGTCCCTTCCAACCCTGACTGATTCTATGATATAAGATTCCCTTTCTCAGACACTTGTAACTCACCAAGTTTGTTAATGATCTTCAAGTTACAGAAGGAAGAAGAATTTATTAATTCAATCTCCAAGTAATCAAATGACAAAATCCCTTTGAAACCAGTTTTTTGTATCTGTTCAAGTGGGTTTTTTTGTACCAACCCAAGGTGCTGGTTTTGTTGGCTTTGCTAGCTGGTGGTTTCTTCCCATACAAACAAGAGTTGGGAACACAGCTGAAGAGAGATGATTGTCTGTGGTAGGTGCTAACAGAAACCTGTGATGCATTTTCTCTTAGCAACAGTAGCACAGAATGATAATCATCTGGTTTGTGGATACAATTTTGTGTCTTGCTGGCATTATAAATATCTTCAGAGCAACTCCACTTTTTCCCTTTTTACATCTGTTAGAGGGACTAAACTCCTTAGTTGAGATCGTCTGGAGGCAAAAGAGTGAAACAGTGATGAGCATAGACTCATAGAATGGTAAGGTTGGAAGGGACCTCAAGGATCATCTAGTTCCAACCCCCTGCCATAGGCAGGGACACCTCCCACTAGCACAGGTCACTCAAGGTCTCATCCAACCTGGCCTTGAACACCTCCAGGGAGGGAGCATCCACAACCTCCCTGGGCAACCTGTGCCAGTGTCTCACCACCCTCACTGCAAACAATTTCCTCCTAACATCCAGTCTAAATCTCCCCTCTGCCAGTTTAAATCCATTGCCCCTTGTCCTGACATTACAAGCCCTTGTCAATAGTCCCTCCTCAGCCTTCCTGTAGTCCCCTTCAGATCCTTGAAGGCTACTCTAAGGTCTCCTGGAAGCCTTCTCTTCTCCAGGCTGCAGAGCCCCAACTCTCTCAGCCTGTCCTCACAGCAGAGCTGCTGCAGCCCTCTGAGCATCTTCGTGGCCTCCTCTAGACCCACTCCAACACTTCAGTGATCTGGTACAGGCCTGATGTAGACCAAGCCCTACACTACTATGCATGAAGATCTTAACTGGCTACACAATGGCTGAGCTTGTGGTGCCCCTAAAATCATCATTCACTGTTTCCAGACTATCTAGGTAACAACCTCATAATCCAGATGCAGCTATTCTGAGTCCAAAGTGTCTGTGTTGGGTTTATTTCCTAATTAGTAGAGGTGCTAAAGAAGTTAACTTTAAATGTAATGAGTGAGTGCAGTAATTTCTGTGGCAGTAGGGCTGCTTGATTTTTGGAAAATGCTAAAGGAGCACTTGGAATAAGAGACCAGAAGCTGCTTGGATTTGCTTTAGTAAAGATTTGGCTGCAGAGAAGCAGTGTATCTGTGCTAGGGCTTGGGAAAAAAAGACACGTTCTGAGGACTGCAAACTGGCATTTACAATTGCATGCTGTCTGAAGTGCCAGAAAACCAGAATCTTGAAACCATCAGCAGTTGTTCAGAGCTTCAACGAACTGCCAAATGCAAACAAATACATTTAATAACCTGAAATTAATATATTGGACTGGGAAGGCAGCAGGGCTGAAAAAACAAACACATGGAGGTATAGCAGTGGCCAACAAGTAGGACAAGTTTGTGGTGGTGCAGTGGGTCAGAAGAAGCTCTGTGCAGCGTTTGTGTGTGCATATGTATCGTGGAACAAAGCCCTGAGGCACAAGACCTGCTCTTTGTGATGATTTTTGGTGTGACTAGAATTGGTCCAGCTCTGGACACAGGATTGCTGGAGAGATGTTGTCAGAAGGAAACAGGGAAAATTATGCTAAACGATGGCTGAGAGAGCTGAAGCTTGCAAATATTTAAATGCTGTGAGTTTGTCAAACAAAGAAAGGAACTATTTAGGCTGGCAAAGTAAGGCAGAGCAGAGCAACTGTAACAAAGGCTACTCGTGGGTGAGTTATTGGCTCTGTTATTAAGGTGTATGGCAAAATACTTCCAAGCAAGCCAGTTGAAATACATCTGCCCTGGCAAGATGTGACCTAAGGTAGTTTAAACAGACTTTTCTATCTCTGGGATCTGGAAAGGTGGAGGCAGGAAGGTAAAACTTGCTTCACATGTGAAGCCGAAGCCTGGCCATTAGATGGCAGGGTGCTGGCACAAGAGGTTGCCTGCCTCTCCACCCCTTCTTAATGCCATGCCCCAGGAGGAGCTCAGAGCCACTTGTCAGTCCCAGGGCCTGGGAGAACTTCTGAGATGCTGCTTTTGCTATAAAAGTCACACACACATACACCCTCCTTGTCACTCCCATGGCAGAAAGTTGTGTCCCAAGCACACATCCCTCCCAAGGATGTTTGCATCTGCTCTGGCTTTTGACTTCTTGAAGCCATGTGTGGATAGGTAGGTACAAGAGGTATTTAGTTACCCCAGTGTCACAAACCACTGTGTGCAGGAGCTGAAGTCGGTGTGGGTCTGAACTGTGCCCTAGTGAAGGGAAGAAGCTCTTTTACGAGTGGGACTGCAGAGGCAGTGGGAAGAGGTGATGTAAATGCAGCACGTAGCTTGCTTCAGACTGTTCTGGACTGTACTGGTTTTGTGGAAGACATGACAGAAGGAATAACAAGCAGCAGCTTTGTATGGAAAATTTCAGCCCAGAGCAGGCTGTTTGAAATGCTCAAAATGTATTAAGGATGTAACTACAGCAACTCAAATAGTGTGCTATAAAAAAACCCCAAACCCTTGTTTAAAGTCGAGTCTACACTGCTACAGGATCTGCCCCAGGGAGCAATCCTTCTCTAAGCATCCACCCCTCTCAAGCTCACATGCCTCTGGAGTGAACTGCCTGTGATTTTGCTGCCTTGACCTGGGTCTGATGCCCCCATGGCTCTAAGACCATAATTATATTTTGGTGGCTTCATTTCAAAGTGTCTGAGGTAATGTGAGGACTGCTTGGCTGCCTGCAAGACTGGTGGTGTTCTAGCATTATGCCAAAGGTACACTGCATGCTGTAGGGTGTGGGGCATGCAGGGGCTGTCTGAGGGCAGGAGGAGCCAGAGCTGGTACAGTCCCATCCTTGCTCTGCCATCCATAGGAGAGTCCATCCACAGAGCTGCACCTCAGCTTCTCCTCAGAGGGAAGTGGCTGGGTTCCTCCAGAGGAGAGTCCAAGCACAAAGCAATGCCTGTGTGGTATGGCTGACAAGGGGACCAGGACCAGGGAGGTAAATCCTTTGACAGCACAGGTGCATCCATCCAGTCATGAGCACCTAGCTGCTGGGCAAGCTGGGGAAAAGCCTTCTACTGCTCTTAGGGCTGCTCTGTGTTTTGCAGTAAACCTTTAGCACAGACACTCTGATCAAACCAATACTTGCTGGTCCCAGGGGAAAATTTTAAGTGCTGATATGTTGTGGGAGGGGGAGGCTGGGCAGAGGGTGTGCATAAACACAATGTGTGCCTTTCTATTTTGATCAAGGTGCTCCTGCTCATACATGCTCTCTCTTTTTTTAAAAAATATGATCTCACCTTGTGAAAAAAGTGTTGATTGAGAATGGGAGTTAATATGCAAGAACACTGGGCACAGGCTGAAGACTGTTGTAAAAGCAGGGCGTAGATGGATATCTGAGCTGAATAGGATGGATTATGAGGGAAGCCACAGCTACAAAATTATAAGGATACCACTTGAGTAAGCAACATCAGCTTAAAATTTATGGCAATCTCATCCTTGCTTCTTGTTCTTTGTGAGTTGTTTGCTTATTGGTCCTGTCATTGTGTTTTCCTACGCTTCTGTCTTCAGGTTTGTTCTCATCCAAATGGTTTGTAGCTGTGATCTTTTTAAGACACTTAATATCTTCAGGCATGGAGTCGCTGCTAGTGACTTGGGCACAGGCAGCTATGAGGGGCCAGGCTTGCAGCATAAAAGAGCACTCCCCCAGTCTGAGTTCCAGTCTGATGGTTTCCTTTTCCAGCCAATACTTCTGCTGTATCCCTCTCCTGGCGAAGATATACATACCCACATCATCTCCTGCATGCTTCTCCTCCTTCCTTTTAGTGCCTCATGCTCTCTTCAAAAGCTTGGTAATTCCCAAGGCCTCCTTCCTGCTCTTCCTTTGCTTCTCTGCAAAATGAGTTATTATTTTCATTAGCTGTATGAAAACATGCCAGAGACACATTGCTGTAGACCAGGTAAACACGCTGTGAGCCTTTTGGATGTAATTAGTTGTGTTATTTAGCAGCCAAAGACAGAGCAAACATTAAACTGCTCAGTCCATCATACATATTCACCCCACCATTTTGTCCTGATCTACAAATTCTTACCTCTGCAGACGAAGCTCCTCTCCAGGAGCCTCCAACGACTGATGGGCCTTGCAAAACGTCTGGCAGCGTTTGCTAACAGAGCCAGCCTGTCGCAAGCACCCCTGTCCCCTGGGGCCCTCGGGGCTTGGAGCCCTGGGTATGGTTACACAAACAGGTTGGGGTGAGGAAAGCAGGGTGTGGGCTGGCTGCGTCAGCGCTAACTGTCCCCACGCCGCCAGCTGGGCTGAGCTGCTCCACATCTGGGCTGCAAGAAGGGGATTTGGCTGTCGGGTAGTCAGGGCAGAGTTGCTGCTCCACATCTGGGCTGCAAGAAGGGGATTTGGCTGTCGGGTAGTCAGGGCAGAGTTGCTGCTCCACATCTGGGCTGCAAGAAGGGGATTTGGCTGTCGGGTAGTCAGGGCAGAGTTGCTGCTCCACATCTGGGCTGCAAGAAGGGGATTTGGCTGTCGGGTAGTCAGGGCAGAGTTGCTGCTCCACATCTGGGCTGCAAGAAGGGGATTTGGCTGTCGGGTAGTCAGGGCAGAGTTGCTGCTCCACATCTGGGCTGCAAGAAGGGGATTTGGCTGTCGGGCAGTCAGGGCAGAGTTGCTGCTCCACATCTGGGCTGGAAGAAGGGGATTTGGCTGTCGGGTAGTCAGGACAGAGGAGCTGCTCCACATCTGGGCTGGAAGATAGGGATTTGGCTGTTGGGCAGTCAGGGCAGAGGAGCTGCTCCACATCTGGGCTGGAAGATAGGGATTTGGCCATTGGGCAGTCAGGGCAGAGGAGCTGCTCCACATCCGGGCTGCAAGAAGGGGGATTTAGCTGTTGGGCAGTCAGGGCAGAGAAGCTGCTCCACATCTGGGCTGGAAGATAGGGATTTGGCTGTTGGGCAGTCAGGGCAGAGGAGCTGCTCCACATCTGGGCTGGAAGATAGGGATTTGGCTGTTGGGCAGTCAGGGCAGAGGAGCTGCAGCTGTGCCTTCTTCACATCTCACCCTACTGCAGCCTTTCCCTTGAAACCCGAAGTTTGGAACAGGCTGCCCAGGGTGGGTTGTGGAGTCTCCCTCTCTGGAGATATTTGTGCTGGCTTGAGGCTAATAATGGGAATATTTTACTGAGAGAAATTAAATCCTTAGCTGTGAGAAGAAAGAAAGAAAAAAACCCAACAGCAGTAACATATATCAGTCATTCTTCTGCTGAGAAACACAACTGGTCACAATATAGCTCAGACACTGCTCACACACTGCTCAGTTAGTTCTGAGTTGTTGTTCTGCTCCTTCACTCTGGCATTTTGTGGCTGCTTTCTGCCTTAACTCTAATCTGACCCAACCCTTTATTTCCTCTAACCTCCTTCTCATATTTTTGACATCTCACCTCAGGTCTCTCCAGATTTATCAGCTGAGATACATGGGGATTGATCTGGTTATTGCTGGAGGGAGGGTTGGGCAGAGCCTCCTGGCAATCTGAGTTGTCTTTGGAGGGATTTTTGTGTCTCTGTGCTACTTTTAACTTGTATATAACTATATATTGTGTATATATCTGCTTGTGAATTGTGCTAAGCTGTAAATATAGCTTCATTCCTTAGCTTTCAGCTGGCTGAGTCCAGTCTGGGTGATTTCACTGTGTGTGTGTGTGTGGGTAACTCCCAACCCATCCCCATATTCAAAACCCACCTGGACACGTTCCTGTGTGACCTGCTCTAGGTGATCCTGCTCTGCAGGGGGGTTGGACTGGCTGAGCTTTGGAGGTCCCTTCCAGCCCCTGACACACTGTGATTCTGTGAAAACTGCCCAGTGCCATAAAGTAAAGCTTTTGGGAGGCTCTGGTGAGCTCAGCTCCTCAGCAGATTGCTGGAAGGACAGACCTTAAATCCACAGAGTCACTCTTCTCACCTGATGGGACTCTGGAGTTGCCTGCTTTCTAGCACACCTCCTTTGGGCTGGAGGTTCTCATGCTGCTTCTGTCAGCTTCAGCTTTTGGTGTGAAACTGTGTCCTTAAAAAAAAGGTGTCTGAAAGAAACTGCTGCTTGTCCATAGCCTGCAAACAATGGCTTCCAGGTTGTGGACCTGCCAGCAGCCTGAGATCTAGCCAAGTCTCAGGGACTGATGGCCCTTCAGGAGTGAGCCCAAGGGAGTGAGGTGTGAGGGTGCCCTTGGGGGACCCTTTTTTGGTTGCTGGAGGGAAGCTAACTATGTGGATGCTGCTGCCTGACATGGGGACCAGCACAGTCGTCTTCTGCAGCAGGACATGGAGTATCACCAGGGCTTGTGGTTACTCCCAGAGCTTCCTCCTTTGGTGGTGTGATGTATGGGATGGGTGGAATGTTGTTTTCTGATCCATTTGTTACATAGCAGATGCTTGGCAGCAGAGCCATTGTGAGTGGTGGCCTCTCTCAGAGTGCTGGTGTCAGCTCAGCACTTGGCAGCTCTTCCACCCTCTTTCTCATGGTGTGCTGGTATTCCCCTCCTTACCTGGACTTAATCAAGAGCCTTCCTGGTCTTCTGCCCACACTGTGTCACTTGTTCCACTGCTCTGAGTCACTGAGTTGATAGTCCTCAGTCCACTGCTGCTTCCTTCAGCAGTCTTACAGAGGCCTCCAGTATATACATTAGACAGGGTGGGGTGCAAGAGGATCTTTCAGCACTAGGTGAGCAGTTGGTTAAGATGAATTCTAAAGTCTCTCATGCCTAATGTGTGTGGAGCAACTCCAAAAGCAACCTCCACTGGTAGAGGCAGAAAATGAAAAGCAAGATTGACAGTTCCAAGTCAGCTTTGGCTTGGAGAAGGCAACCAGTTCCTGAGAGCAAGGCAGTTTCTTCCTTAGAACTAGGTAAATAAACAGAATAATTGCAGATTGTTATTGGGATAGGTGTGAAAATGTCAAAACGTTTTCACCACAGTTAGGCAATAAACCAAACACTTCCACAAATCTGCCTGAGGCTTTTCTGCTCCCTCATTTACTCTTTGAAAATTCTCTATGGCAGTCAGCTATAAAACTAAATTTGCAACTAAAAGCTGTACAAACAGAGCCAGATTTGGGACTTTGAGTCTGGAGAAGAAGCAGCCTATGGGAAAGGGAGTTCTGCTCCAACTGAAATGGAAATAGGCATATTTTAAGGGCAAACAAAACTTTTATTTTGGGTTGGGTTTTGTTTGTTTTGTTTAGGTTTTGTTTGGTTTGCTGGTGGTCACTCGCTGGTTGATTTGGTTTGTTTTTAATGTTGTTTTCTGAAAGCAAAATACTTGGGGAGGGTCTTTTCTGCTTGGATGCATCCTCTGCAACCTGCTTTAGTTGAACCTATTTTAAGGACAAACAAAACTTTCTTTATTGTGGGTTGTTGTTTTTTTTTGTTAGCTTTGTTTAGGTTTTGTTTGTTTTGCTGGTGGTGGTCTGCTGGTTGATTTGGTTTTTGTTTTCTGAAAGCAAAATATTTGGGGAGGGTCTTTCCTGCTTGGATGCCATCCTCTGCAGCCTGCTTTAGTTGAACCTGCTCTGGCAGGGGGAGGTTGGGCTAAATGATCTCCAGGGGGTCCTTTCCAACCCCTATCATTCTGTAGGGATTAAACAGTATTTACTGTCTTTTCAGGTACTATGATACATCAAGCAGACACTACAATGTTCCAGAAAGCCAAATACCATCAGTAATCTGTCCACACTCCTATGTTCTTCCAGCAATATCAATGTCTACTGCCTCCTTACCAGCAGCACTCAGGAAGGTAAGAGAAAAAAACCAAAATGCTTGTGCTTACATAAAACAAATACATACAAACTCTTACCTATGTCATCAAGAAGATGATTGCACTGCAAACAGACTTCAACACCAGGTCTAATTGCAATCTCCCTTTTAAAGACCTGTGTTTGAGGTGCTGGAAAATGTTCAAGTGCATATCACAGAGGGAAGTAAGGAAGGTGCAGAATGACTGTGGCTGGTGTGAAGAACCAGCAATGGAAATGGCTCGAGGAGGTCTTCAGTGTGCTCTCACAAGCCATATGGCTTTTTCCTTTGGTTCATAAAATATATATAACCCCAAATAATAAAGGAACAGCACCCACACTTGGATTAATTTCTCAGTTAACCTGTTCTGTTTCCTATGCCAAGTTTTATTCCAGAGAGGGAGGAATGGCTGCAAGTTTGTTTTCTAGTGTTCATTTAGCTCATGCAGTGTTACTCATTTGCTTGGCAGCAGTACTGCTGCTTGGAAGCAAGCTAGGGAAAATGCTAATTACTTCTGTTCTAATGTGAGAACTTAATTTCAGATTGCAGACACCATTGTGCAATGCCATTCCTGTCTTTACTGCAATCTTTCCATGGAGAGAGGAAGATTTATTTATTTATTCTTTCCACATTAGCAAAAGTACACAGCAGGCCAGTAACTGGAAAAGTTGCTTTATGTTTTTGCTTGCTTGTGGAACTAATATTCACCTGAATATATTTGATGAGGGCTTAAAACATTCTGCCCGTCAAGAGGAATACATTTATTGTCTAGTCTTCTCAAGGCAGAAAATCTCACCTCCTGATTTCTCCAAGGAAAAGACTCATTGGGCTTCAGTTGAATACACAAATAATACAAACCCCAAACATCCTCTGTGGTCTCATTCAGCATCTTTGTTCTATTGATACTCTAGAAACAAGCCTAAAGAAAGAGCTCAGTTCTTCACAGAGACAAAACATCAAAATGTGATGGGATGACATTTTTAATGCAGTAGAGCTACCTACAGGAAAAAAATTGCTGCTCACCCCATTATTGCTGTCTTGGCTGGGCTTGTGTATTAACTCCTTGCAAGGACTTCTCTTAGGAAAACAAGGAGATGTTTGATGTTTTTATAAGAGTGGCAGAATTCAGCTGGTTTGTGGTGACCTCTGAGCTGGCATTTTGTTCTTCTCTTAGAAGAAATGCTTCACACTTAGAGCTAAGCCAAGCTGTTGAGTTGTCATTCCTTTCACCTGGATCTGATCCATTTGTACTAAAGACTTTTAAAAGACTTCAAATGAAGCACCTAAAAGAGTATTCCAGCAGGCCACACCATTTTATACTTTGATGCATAACCCAAAGGTCTGATTGAAGATAAATCATAAAAGCCAAGGGAGTTGTGTGGGGGATGTGTGTGTGTAGATTCAGCAGTTTCTTCTGGATTTGGATCATCTGCTAATGTGTTTAATAATACAGAGTCTCCTGCTGCTCCTGGATGGTTTATGGGGACTGGGGGTTAATGGAGTCCTGTTTTCCCTCAGCAGTTCTTGTGGGAGAGCAGCAGCAGCAAGCAGTGCATGGCACAGAACATAAACTGCCTGTGTCAGGCTCCTCTCTGTGGCTCTTCTCTCTTTGGAGATCTGCTCATAAACCTTTCAAAGGTGAAGGCACTAAGTAGAGCCTTACAGCTTAATTTACTCAGCCTAATTTGTATTATCCTCTGTTTTTTTGCCTAATTTAGGTTATTCCCTTTTACCTTGGGTAATTAAGAGCTGACTCCAGCACTGACTTAAGCAGACAAGCTCTCCTGCATTCTTTTATTAATTAAACACTCTTCCTAAGAACCCAGGAACCTTGCTTATCAGTCTCTGGAGGTTGTTAACATTGGGGTTTGTTGTTCTGAGAAACTAAACTGAAAAGCAATATTATTTTCCTGCTTTCTCTTTAGTTTTTGTAGCAGTGATTATTAAATGGTGTTCCTTTTCACCTCAATTCCCTTCCACTCAAGCCAGTTCATGCCTACTAGTCAGCAGAATATCTAAAATAGCCACTCCCTTAATGGCTTTCTTCCCCTTGTGAAGAAAAGGCTGTCCCCAGCATATTCCAAGAACTTGTTGGACTGTCTCTGTCTTGTATTTATTTTCCAACAGGGGAAAAAAAATTAATTCCAAGAAGTAATTAAAGCTGTCAGGTTCAGTCCTTTTGGATGCTTCTCTGGCTTGATCAAAAAACCAGCATTCTCTACACCCAATTAGCTGGGGTATAATAAACTTCTATCATAGCATACCCTGGCTTTGCCCTTTCATCTTCTTCCAAGATGGTTTAACAAATCTTCATCTCACCTATTCCTGTGCTTCACAGCAACTGCTCTTGGTATCCAGTGCAACTTTCTTTCTCTTTCCTTTTGGCTTCATAATTCTAGTGGTGAAAGGGCTGGAAAGTCAGAAGTGATAAACTCACCTGTTCGATAGTCAGAAAATGTTGTCCAAACACAATTACAACACAAAATATTTCCCTCTCACTACATCATTGAGGGGGAAAATGTCATCTCCTCTTGTATCATTACTGCTTTCTCATCAAATGCCTCTCAGTTCCCTACAGACTTCCACTTTTTCTCTGCTTAGCAAGGCTGTCTGGCATATATCACTATTTTATTTTAAGCTTCTGATAGGAACTACTGAAAATGTCACCTTTGTAACAAGGAAAGAGAGAATTTTAAGTGCCTTTATCATATATGCTTATTAAATCACTGGAGGTGATTAGATTGATGAGAAATTAATTAATCCTACTCATTTAAAGAGGTATTTCACTTTCATGACTCCTATTTAACATGCATAACACTTCTTTTCTGCAAAGGAAGGTTAGTAGCGCGGGGCTTTGGCCAGGCAGGAGCTCAGTGCTTTGGTCGGGCCGGGAGCGGGGGGCTTTGGCCGGGCAGGAGCTCGGGGCTTTGGCCGGGCCGGGAGCGGGGGGCTTTGGCCGGGCAGGAGCTCGGGGCTTTGGCCGGGCCGGGAGCGGGGGGCTTTGGCCGGGCAGGAGCTCGGGGCTTTGGCCGGGCCGGGAGCGGGGGGCTTTGGCCGGGCAGGAGCTCGGGGCTTTGGCCGGGCCGGGAGCGGGGGGCTTTGGCCGGGCAGGAGCTCGGGGCTTTGGCCGGGCCGGGAGCGGGGGGCTTTGGCCGGGCAGGAGCTCGGGGCTTTGGCCGGGCCGGGAGCGGGGGGCTTTGGCCGGGCAGGAGCTCGGGGCTTTGGCCGGGCCGGGAGCGGGGGGCTTTGGCCGGGCAGGAGCTCGGGGCTTTGGCCGGGCCGGGAGCGGGGGGCTTTGGCCGGGCAGGAGCTCGGGGCTTTGGCCGGGCCGGGAGCGGGGGGCTTTGGCCGGGCAGGAGCTCGGGGCTTTGGCCGGGCCGGGAGCGGGGGGCTTTGGCCGGGCAGGAGCTCGGGGCTTTGGCCGGGCCGGGAGCGGGGGGCTTTGGCCGGGCAGGAGCTCGGGGCTTTGGCCGGGCCGGGAGCGGGGGGCTTTGGCCGGGCAGGAGCTCGGGGCTTTGGCCGGGCCGGGAGCGGGGGGCTTTGGCCGGGCAGGAGCTCGGGGCTTTGGCCGGGCCGGGAGCGGGGGGCTTTGGCCGGGCAGGAGCTCGGGGCTTTGGCCGGGCCGGGAGCGGGGGGCTTTGGCCGGGCAGGAGCTCGGGGCTTTGGCCGGGCCGGGAGCGGGGGGCTTTGGCCGGGCAGGAGCTCGGGGCTTTGGCCGGGCCGGGAGCGGGGGGCTTTGGCCGGGCAGGAGCTCGGGGCTTTGGCCGGGCCGGGAGCGGGGGGCTTTGGCCGGGCAGGAGCTCGGGGCTTTGGCCGGGCCGGGAGCGGGGGGCTTTGGCCGGGCAGGAGCTCGGGGCTTTGGCCGGGCCGGGAGCGGGGGGCTTTGACTGGGCAGGAGCCAGAAGCGGGGGGCTTTGGCCGGGCGGGAACTCTGCAGCACTTTATTAAATACTATAAAAAATCAACCCAGAAATCATACTAATTGAGCTGTCACATGGCAAACTCAAATCACCTTCAATTATAATGTTAAAGAGCCTTTGAGCTGATAGGTTTCCATACAGGCATTTATTCTTGCAGAGAACAATCACAAATTTAGGTTGGCTTCTGCTGATAGTAAAATGAGTGCATGAAAAGGACGCTCCTTAGTCCTTCATTATTTATACATTTCCTGTGCACTAGGAATAATTGGCTTTATAATTTCATGTGAGGTACTCAGGGCAAAGTTTTGGGGTGGTTTTTTTTCCTCTCCAAAGTCACATCTCTGTGCTCCAGAGCTGTCTCTCCTCTTGCATTCAGGTGTTAGTCATATTTTCAGACCTATAAGCAGGTAGCTAAAGCTCAGCATTCTCCATCTAGATAAGAGTTCTCACACCTACCTGCTACCTGAACACAGCCACTGCCTTTCACACAAAGATTCAGTTCTAAACATGAATATTTAATGAAGGAAACTGGGTGGAGTACTCCTTACAGCCAGGTGTTGAAGCCCATTTTGATTCTCTGTCAAATTAGTGGATTAATTGAGCGCATTCGACTGCTGCCTCTGCTGTGTTCCTGAGACAGCAGATGTGCAGATCTATAGTTCCTCCTGCTCTTTGAACTCATCTTTCAAGATGAGAGCCTGTCAAGTTCTAGTGTATTTTCAGTTTAGGATTCCTCACCTGCTTCTCTAATTTCACTTCTGCCTTGCTCAGAGAAATATTTGCCGGACTTGCAGCCCAGGTCCTCATACTGCTGCTCCTTACTGCGCTTTACAACAAACCCCAAGGTCTGTTTGGGATTCCAGGGGGTTGCAAATTCCCTTCCTGAGGGATGCTTGAATGGTAGAAAGAAGGCATTTCATACTGCCACATGATACAGTGCCAAGTGCAGGAGCAGGCAGGTGAGCCACTTTCCCAAGTAACAGACTACAAAATTGGCAGTGTGTGGACAGGTGAGAGGAGCCTGCCCTGAGGAGAACAAGTCCTTGCCTTAAGGTTCACCCACAGGTTTGAACAGATAAAGCCTCTCAGTGGTTAACCAATCTCCTCCCAAAACTTGGGATGGAGAGGAGAGGTGACAGCCTTCTCCTGCCTGGAATCAGCAAGCTGAACAAAGCCCTTGTAGCCAAAGTCCTACAAAGTGAGCTGTGTCGGGGCTGAGGAGATTTGCTGGTGTAGGACAGGTTCAGGAGAGCACTCACCTGCCTTGTGCCCAGGGAAGGCAGTGACCATCAGCATCCCAGAGCCTGGTGGAGGTCTGTCATCACTGATCAGTCATGGCCAGGACGTGAGGAATCTGCTAATGGTGACCTGGGAGCATGCACCAGGCAGGCCAATGTTATCAGTGGCCACCCTTTATCTGCCCCACCTCTGTGTGTCATCATGGCAAACACCCAGCTGCATGGGATCTCAGCGTTTCGCTGGTGTTGCTCATGCTGCTGTGTAACTCTCTTAGGGTGACACCAGACACTTGACTGCCTTCTTCCCAAAGGGCACACTCCTCCCTTCTCTTTCCCTTGGTGACTACAGCCCTCTGAAGTTGTTCTTTGAGTCACCAAGGTTTGTTTTCTGGCCTCCACACTGGGCTACTCTGCAGTGATCCATGTGGAGAGCTGTAGAGGGTTTTGCATCATGCTTTTCTTGTACCACTTCCACACTTGTGCAACCTCTTGGAACGGTTTTCAGAACCTTGGGAGGTAGCTGTGCTCTCTGCCTGGGTGTGACCCTATTTCCATTTTGCCATGCTGTGTGACCAGGTGGCTCAGCAAATGCACAGTACACCTGTGCATCCCTCAGAGCTGAGAAGGGTGTGACACAGAGCTTTTAGTAACACTTCATCCACAGAGCTTTTAGTAACGCTTCATTTCTTCTGCCCAGGCTTTTGCCACTTGCTGTGGGACATAAGACAGTTAGGAAGGTGTATGTGAGTGTGTGTATATACATATATAGAATCATAGAATGGTAAGGTTGGAAGGGACCTCAAAGATCATCAAGCTCCAATCCTGCCATAGGCAGGGACACCTCCCACTAGCACAGGTCACTCAAGGCTTTGTCCAACCTGGTCCTGAACACCTCCAGGGAGGGAGCAGCCACAACCTCCTGGGCAACCTGTTCCAGTGTCTCACCAAATTCTTCCTAATATCCAGTCTAAATCTCCCCTCCTCAAGCTTCAATCCATATTCCCCTTCCCTCTTATCCAAGGGAGTTTTGAGTGTTTTGCTTCTGCAAATGCTGAAGGTATGGATATTGTTTCTTGGATTTTTTTTTTTCCTTCAACATGTAAAACTTTAATTTTTATCAGATACATTCTTGGACCTGAAAAAGAAAACCACTTTCCAAACACTAAATACATGCAGGCAGTTTGAGGGAGGCTTTTTCCTAAGTGGCCACCCAGTGAAGCAGGAGCTTGCTGTGCTTGTTCCTGGCTGCCATCAGAGCCAGGAAACCAAAGAGCCTTGTCAGGTTGATCATGTGGCTGGCTGGGAAAGCCTGAGTTGCAGCAGAGAGGGAGTCACTTGCAGATGAAAAGGGTAGGTAGCTGCAGGAAAACCATACAGAGCAGCATTGCCTCCCCACCCTCTTCCCAGCAGGTGCCAAGAAGGGATGGGAGGGAAGCAGCAGAGGAGGAGTGGCAGAGAAGACTCACAATATGGGAAGCACTTGTCAGCTCCTAGGCTTTAGGAGCACACAATCAGCCCCCTCCTGCATTCTCAGTCACTGACTGGATAGGGAGTAAGCTTACACTAAGGGATCCCCAGGAGCTGTCAATGGAGTGGTTCTACCTTGGTCTAGTTATGAAGGATCTAAAGCAGAACTGTTGTAGTTAAAAGGTTGGTTTATCATGATGCTTTTAAGGACTATCTTCAAAAGTACTTTTGTGATGTCTGTTCTAAGCCATAGGCAGCAGCCCTAGGCTACTTTGAAGTGGCCTATGCCAAAACTAGCATCTGATTTGGAAATTGAAGTGCAGCATCAATAATCCTGTGTATAGCTTGACACTTCCTGCAAATGCTGGGATTTCTGACCAGCATAGCTTCATCTGCTTCCCTGTTGCATTATTGTTACCAACAAAACACATTTTTAGAGGCAAGACCTGATTTTTCTTTTTTGAGAGCACCAGGTCAGAATTTGAACTTTCATCCTATGAGTCACTATGAGCAACAGCAGGGAGATGTAAATGCTGGTTTAGTTACATCTCTTTGGCTACACAGGGGGTTGGAACCAGATGATCCCTGTGGTCCCTTCCAACCCCTACTGATTGAGCCTTCTCTAGCTCTCCTCCGAGCCTTCTCTAGCTCTCCTCCGAACCTTCTCTAGCTCTCCTCTGAGCCTTCTCTAGCTCTCCTCCGAGCCTTCTCTAGCTCTCCTCCGAGCCTTCTCTAGCTCTCCTCCGAGCCTTCTCTAGCTCTCCTCCGAGCCTATGATAATGTATCCGGAGTAGCAGGAAAACAGGCATCTCCCTTTTTCTTGAGGAGTAACAATGGATCTGTTTTCTGGACAGACATAATATTTATTTTAATGTTTTGTGTGCTAATTATTTTTGTTCAGAGGCCAAAATAAGCACACCTAAGAATAAAAACACCTTTCATCAAATCACAGAGTGGTTTGGGTTGGGAGGGAACTCACAGATTATCCAGTTCCAAGCTCCCTGGCATTGGCAGGGACACTTTCCACTAGACCAGATTCCCTTAAAGTATTTTTTTCTTAGGAGTATTTCTTGCTTCATAGAATCATAGAATGGTAAGGTTGGAAGGGACCTCAAAGCTCATCCAGTTCCAACCCCCTGCCATAGGCAGGGACACCTCCCACTAGTACAGGTCACTCAAGGCCTCCTCCAACCTGGCCTTGAACACCTCCAGGGAGGTTGTGGAGCACAGAAGCACAGAATGTGATCTTTGATCACATTCTGTGCTCCACAAGCTCCCTGGGCAACCTGTGCCAGTGTCTCACCACCCTCACTGGAAAGAACTCCTTCCTAACATCCAGTTTGAATCTCCCCTTTGCTTCATGATTAATATTAGGTGATACTGATGCAAGAATAGCATAAAGAGCAAGGAGTTTGCAGGACTGTTCCACCTGAATTGATTTTTTTTTTTTTTTTTTTTTCCCCCCCCTGCACTGCAGGGAACAAATGGGTCTTGAGTCATTACTATCTTCACAGAATGCCTTAGGGTGGAAGGGACTTTAGAGATCATCTACTCCAACCCCCCCACCATGGGCAGGGATGGCTGTTATCTTCTCTGTACTGGTTCTGTAAAGTCAATGCTAATTAATAATAAGGCAATTCTCTGTGGTAATTACTCTAATAATGAGTTTGAGGGAATTCTGGGAGCCTTAGGTGAAGGTTGTTACTTAGGCTGAATGCTGAACTCTGGCATTGTCATTCAAATGAGATGTAGAATGAGCTGCCCAGGCCATGTTTATAACATCAGGATAAGGTATTTCAGTACTGCAATCACTCTTCAGCTCTGCTTGATGAAAAATCTGATTGCCAAAGGAGCTATCAAGGGATGCAAACACTTAGCCCTTCTGTAAAATGGACATTCTGAAGCATATAGACTACCAAGCCCAAATTTTCCAGTGCAGCTGCTGTGTTGGGTGCCTTCATATTGACTTGAGACACCTTTCAGCTGAAAGGTTCTGTCTGTTTAAAGGTACTAAAAAGTACCCTAGGTACAATGTGCAACAGAAGTAACATTGAGTGATTAAGGGAAACTTAAATGGAGAAGAGAGGTTCTGTTAATCTAATATTTAAACAGACTTATTAAATATTGTTGCTCTTTATCCTGCTAAGTGGTTTTCAGAGTCCTAAACGTGCAGTAATTCTTCCCTGTTTCAGGACCATCACATCAGCTTCCCAAAGCAAGCATGTCAAGCCTGCAGTTCACTTTGTTGTTTGGGCAATTTGAGGTTGGTGGGGTTAGCAGTTCAGTCTGCAGCTTGCTTGCTGTCTTTTCTGCAGTTCTGGTGTCTCACATTAACAGCAGAGTGCTCAGAGGGATGGCTTTCCACCTCTGGCCCTGCCTGCCTGCCTGTGGCAGCCTGGCTTCTACTCTGCCTGACCTAGGGAAAATCCTTGTCTTGCTAGCTAAAGCCTTTTAGCTTTCCATTCACAGACCCAACGAGAAGAACCTCAGTTTTCTAAATTTCAAATGATTTAATAAGCTACTTTTAGATCTCTAGAGCAAGAGCTGCTGAAGGACTAAAACACTGAGGTGTTGTAGGCAGTTCAACTAACTCCTAGGTGTATTTTCCCTAGACTGAACTAAAACTGCAGGTAAGGACCTAGTGCAAATAGAGTGGGAGACAATTTATATCCTTCATCTGCTGAGCACTTAGCTAGCCAACAAGAAATGTTGGACACAGGAGTGCATTAGAAAGCATCTTGCTCTTGGGATACATGCAGAGATGGCCAAGCTAGCCCAGGAGGAGCCAGCTCAGTTAGCCAGCACAAAGCAGCCACATCAGTGCTATGTTTGCAAAGGTTAATGACATATGTGAGTCCTTTAGGTTATTTTCTTTGTCCCATAATTATTACAGGTTAAAAAGCATAAACAGACTTCAGGAGAAGGGTTAGAGCATCTGTAACGAGGTCCAAGGATTACAGTGAGTCTGGCACTGTTAATGCAGTTTTCACAGTCTTAATTCAAAGGTGTTTTCAGTGTGCATAAATTCTCTTCTAGGAAAGCAAAGCAATGTATTTGAAGTAGCAATCTGAATGTTTTTCCTTAGATGAGAACAGTGATGAGTTGTCACTTGTGCATTTTTAGTTGACCTGACCAGCAGTTTTTGACCCTTGACTCAGCAGTATGAGTGAAAACTATCAGTCTTTGTCATAGTACCTGATTTTGGGTTGCTCTGCTGATTTACTGCTGCTTTGATGATTTTTTTTTTTTTAATATGCTTTGAAATGCTGCAAGAATTTTTCAACCATAAGATATTTTCAAGACAGTGGAGCTGCTATTGACAGCCACAATTTTGCATGCAAGTCAAGGGAAGAGTTCAAGCTTAATAGCGCCTAAGAGCGAGCTGATTAGCAGAGTTACAGCTTAGTCTCTTAGATTTGCAGTCAAATAATCCTTTTACCTATCCCAGTAACTGGCCATAAACACTTCATTTTAGGTTAATTGGTGAGCTATGGATCTAAATCAGAGAGCTTGTGTAAACCTATCCTTACCAACTACACTATTTAGAGTTAGTGGCAGGACACTGTATGCTCTCACAAAACAGAAGAGACACCTATAAACCTCGAGGAAGAGTTAGTAAATGCAAACCCACTTATTGAGCAGAGTCTTTGTTATTCTGAACTGCATTCAGAAGTGGAAAAAGGAAAGGGGTTAGATTTATTAGTTACAGCTTCTGGGTAGGGAGACCTAAAAGATTTCCAAGCCCCTCCAGAATTTAGTCATTTACTGTTTATTGCTCAATAGAAACATCAGTTTCAGGTTCTTGTCTCCTAAAACAAAACACAGATAATGCATGTTTATTTGCACTCTTTTACTTCAGAAGAGGTGATGCCTTGCTGAATCTTTACACTGAGATTATCTGGAGGTACAGCTCTGACCCAGCAGCCAGTCTTGAAATCCTGAGAGCAAAGATGGCCTCAGCTAACTCATATCAAATTTTCTCTTACACTGAAACACAAAGACTTACAAGGACAATAATTAATATTAATGTTTTGGGGTTTTGGTTTTTTTGCATATAATTTTATTTCTGGAAGTCTTCCAAGTTCAGGAGAATGAATGTTCTTTCAGTTCTGTAGTGCTGAATGATCCTTGCTCCTCCTTCTGGTGCTGCTTGTTTTCTGCTTTTTCAAATCTCTTTTTCATATCATATTGCCACGAGTCACTAGGAAAAAAAATAGATTTAATACACCAGCAGGGGAAAGCCAAAGAACTAAAGATGCCTGCATAACTCTTTACTGAATAAAGGAAGTAGTGGTTTGGTTGTTTGGGTTTTTGTTTGGTTTTTTTTTTTTTCCCTTTAGCCATGTTAAATGTGGCTCAGAAAGCAGTACCTGAGTTTGTGAGAACCAATGTGTGTGGTATATTTTTTCCTGCTGTTGCATATCTAGAGTTGCATGTTAATTAGTGCACGTAAGGCATTTGCCCAACACTAACTCCAGAGATCTTTGCCACATGCTCTCTGCCTCCATCGAGATGCTTACTGCAGGACTTGCTGCCACCCTTCTGCAGCTCCTTCTCCTATCCTCTAATTGAGGCCCTTTCATAGTTATAATTTGTCTGCCAAATGACTTATCAGTTGGAAGGGCTCAAGTCAGATACTGCTTCCTTTTTTTTTCCACTTGTTTTTAACTGAGTGCTCCCAGAAGAGAGAAGGGGTTAAAGTGTGGGAGGATTGTTAAGAAAAAGGGTTTGGTTAATGACACACAGGACTGCATCTCACACATCATAGTTTGTTTATTCTTCTGTAAAGAGCAAAAAGAATTATCATCATCATGGTAAGGCAACAGCACTCTCTTCTTTTCTCTCTTTAGACTCTACCAGAAATCTTTGGGTTAATACAGAGTTAATTTTAAAAATAACCATAAAACCAACTGATCTCCAGTGGTTTTTACAGAGTGTCTCTTTAACTGACAGATGCTACTGCTGACAGAAGGGGAGGGGGTAAAGATTTTAGTATATGGAAATAACTAGCTCTGGGGAAGAGGAGATGGGAGCAGGCATGCCTTTCTGACATGCCTGTTCTCTTTTTTTATCAGCTTCCTTTCCTAAGTACTTGTGTAAGGATCTGCTCAATTTTTATTTACGCTCCTTTGTCTTTCCTCAGCTATCTGAAAAGATTTCCATTTATTTCATTTTGCATGATTTGCTTTGTTCAGTTTTTCTGGGGGTGTGGTGTTACATCCAATAGCCAAATCTCTGTTTGGCACCTAAGAAATAATAGTTGATTTATACTTGGATCTAGGCTTGTGAAGCTGATTGTTTCTTTTCCTTACGTGCCAGCTCAGTATTCTCATTAGTCTTATATGGTCCATTTCCCTTCAACTAAAAATTTAGGGGTTTAATGGGGGAAAAAAAGAAGCAGGTGGGTTCTATTCTCTTGAAGATCTTAGCTGCTTTCCTAAAATATCCAGACTTGGTAGCAAGTAGTTTGTGGGGAAATATGACTATTAAGAAAAGTTGTGTTTGTTTCACTTCACTCTGCTCAGCAGCCTCACATTTATAGTTCCTTGGTTATTAATCTCCCCAGTCTAGGTAATTGAATACAGAGCTCAAATACAGTTGTAATTGTTTAAAATCCAGCTACTGCTGCTTCTGTCCTCTGTAAGTGTAACAGGCAAAGAGGGAGGAACAAATTCTGTGCTAGAGTGGACTTGTTACAAGTGTATTTAAGTCTATTTCTCTGCCTCTGAACAGGGGACACTGTCAACAGGAAATCTAATACAGTTGAAAGAAATGCTGAAAATGTTTTTATGTGTATATGCCAAACTCTTGGTATTCAGAAGACAGTGTGTGGGTTAAGGTAGAATGGTGTACTTTTCATCATAGCAACACCTTTGTTTGTAGCTTTGTGAAGGGTCAGCTTAAACAAGGAAAAAATACTATATTAAAGCAACTCCAATCCAGCTGACCAATGGCAAGGTGGTTAAGTTTAAAAGTGTAGTTCTAAACTAAGTTAGTTTAGAAATCATTTAAGTAACTTGCAACAGAACAGTACAGTTCAAATGTCTTATTTTTTTTTCCTGTGCTTTGAAAATAAGACAAGCAAAAGCAGTGAGTCTTTATTTCCATCTACAGCTTCCTCTCTGTCAGTAGTTAGGGCACTCACCTGGTAGGAGAGCAGTATGAAATCTTCTCTCTGGAGGACTTGAAACAGGGACTCAAGTGGGTCTTGTGCTTCTCAGATTTTCTCTCTTAACCTTTATTTGTACATCCTTCCTTCTAGTAGGAAAACTAATACTTTTACAGCACGCTGTGCCAGCAGTACTCCAGATGAATTTTCAGCCTAACAAAGCCTGGCACTGCTGGTGCTCAATATTTGAGTCTCAGTCACTGCAGAATGCCAGAGCCTGGAGAGCAGTAGCTTATTTAAATGGTTTTGGCTAAGGCACTTTTGGGCATGCCACGTGACTGCTAAAACTCTGAGGCTTTCTGCTTCTCATGGTGAATTGCAATGCTGTGATTTAAGGATAACCAAAGTTGTTGGTGTTCCAGCAGGAGCTCAGAAGGGTCCTATGGTAATAGAGTTGTTCAAGATAGAAGGGTCTCGGAGGGTTTCATGTTACTTGAAATCCAGTTATTTATGACCTTCTAGTGAATGATAATGCTCAAGCCTACTCCTCACTAAATACTGTTTGTTCCATTTTTTCCCCCCTCTCTGAAGGTGAACATAGGCTGGAAAATCACTAGTTTAAATCCCAGAAGCATCCACGCTAGTATTACTACCTATTAGTTACCACAAAGTTGCTAATGACTTAGTAAAAATACTACCTTTTCATATCATGTGTGCTCTAAGAAATGTTTGCAGTCATGTTTGACTGACTCAGATGGACTAATCTAAGAAAATAACATCCAATTGATCCCTTGAGACACAGCCTGAAGTTCTGATTCAGCAAATCATGTTTAATGATGTCGTCAAATTAGGGGTTTGGCTTTGGCAACTTACATTAGCTAATGAGATAAAAGCCCTAGCCAAAAACAGAGGAAATATTTTTAATGCTAACATAAACAGGTATGAATATAAATACAAACAAGATTTACATCTCTTGGTTAAGAAGGTGGTGTTTTGCTTTCAGATGAGGACACTGCTTTAGAGATTCATGCAGTGTACCTGAAGCAGCTTCCTCCACGCTGCCCAGGGAATGGGTAGGCAAGTCCTCTGGTTGTTCCAGTTGCCTTTGATCAGGGATTTCTGAAACAGCTAATGTCTCAAGGGTAAGAATGCTTGAGCTGAGCATATTGAGAAACCCTTGCTCTGCAGATCAAGATACTTCTTGCCTTCTGAAAAGCACTTCAGTGCTGTGCTCTGCAAATGAAGCATTCCTGCGCCCTGCTCTGTCAGGCTGGGTCCCACTTGGGTGCCTTGAGAAGCTCAGTCTCTGTGCCCTCTTGCACTGGCAATACTGGCTCACCAACATTTATCTGAGTTAAAATACAAGCTCTTCAGGGCAAGTGCCTGGCCTTTTATGTGTTTTGGAAGAGCTGTATGTAATTAAGGTACTTTGTATGGAGAAATTACTTCAGAACAGTTTACATAGGGCAGCTATTCCAAGATCAAGAAAAAAAAAAAATTTAGTCTTGTTCCCTGAGGAAACAAGGCTGATGTGACTGGACTGGCTGTCTGTCCCTCCTCCCTTCCATCCAACACTTTTTGAACTTGTTGGACAGTTTAAAACTACATTTGAAAGGGGGAGACGTCTCAGAGATAATTAAGTTCCCATGGACTTTATGAAAATCAGCAGCTGGGAAGAGAGAAATCCAGATCCACAGTTCAAGTAATTTTTTTTTTTTCCAAGTGTAATCTTGCAAAGCCAAAGCTTGGCTGCAAGTGTGGTAATGACTGTCAGGTTGATAATGCAATCCCAGTTAATTCAGAGGACTGACAGATATTATGCATCCAAATATTAATATGCAGATTGACATCATAATGAAATTAATTTCCCTCTATTTTTCTGTTTTTAATATGAATACAAGCACCCCCCTCAAACTCATTTCCAGAGAAATCAGTGTCACCTTTGAGCATTGGTTTGCTTTAAATGTTCCTGAAAATGTTGTATATTTACTTTTTTTAGCTAGCAGTGTTCATTAGTGTTTCCTTATTCCTTTCCTATAATTAGTTTAGTAGTGGTAATATATGCATAGAATCCAGGAGTTAAGCAGTAATTGGGCTGCATTAGCATTGTTGCATCTGATAGGGAAATTTATAGTTTTTGTTAGCAGAACAATTTACAAATGTATAGGTTTTGTTAGATAGTTAAAGTGCTGTAGTGATACGAGCTCAACACAACCCTCGATGTTACTGTTCTATCAGTTCAGTGTTTTGTTTCTACTGGCTGAAAGAAGTCAGTGAAAGGAGGGGTGGGGGGAACAGATATTAAATGTTCTCACTTGCAGATAGTGAAATTATCGCTAAAAAAAACCATTTACACTCAAGGTCATGATCATTGACTTATCTATCTGAAAGCAGCCAGGGGAAGATCACTCTTTGTAGAGAAAAGACTCCGTTGGTGGTAATCAGTTGTGTAACAGAGGTAAGGAAGGTGAGCGAAGAGAAAGGTTCTCGTTCTTTTCTGCAGCGTAAGTTAGCTCTGTGTATCCCTCAGTCTGTCTTCTGTATCCTTTTTTTTTTTTTTTTTTAATGGGTTTGGGCACAGTGTTTCAAGCTCTGGGGCTCACCTGGAGCGGCGACGACGACGTTTCACAAGTCTGTCTGGGGAAGTTTTAGAAGAGAAGTCAAACGTTAGTCTGTTGATGAAGCAGAAAAAACTAACTTAGCACTTCATCATCAGGAGGAGGAAGCCACCGTGTCTCTTGGCGAGCCAGCGGGGCTGCCAGGCTGCGGGCCGGAGCGCCCAGCTGGCCGCGGGCAGCCTGACCTGGTGTCGCTGCCGCCCCCGCACGGGGTCCTCAGAAGCGCCCAAGTGAGACCTGTGTGGTCCTTCCTGTCGAGGCTGTTTCACTTCATCTAAGTAATTAAGGGTTAATTAGAAGAGGACTAGTTTAGCATCCATTAAACGTTAAATACTAATTGAGCGCCCGAGGAGAGCGCCGGCACCATGAATGAAGCCGCCGGAGCCATTCTCACGCCGCCTCGGCCGAGGCACGGGGGCAGGTCAGGGGGAGCCACCTGGGGGCAGGCCGAGGCGGCAGGCGCAGACGGCAGCAGCCGCACCCGGCCTTGCGGGGTGGAAAATGCGGGATCGTCTTCCCTGGAAGTCCTTGAACTGAGCTCTACCGCCATGGCCTCAGCCGCCGGGCGGCGCCGGCCGCAGCACTCCTCCCCTGCCCGGGCAGGGCCTGCCGGGGCCCGCGGCGCTGGGGACAGCGACGCCCACTCGCGGGCCCTCGCTGGGACTCGGCACCTCCGCGGGACACGGGGCCGCCGCCCTCCCCGCCCTGCAGCCGGCGGTGGCAAGACCGCGCCCGCGGCTCTTGGGGAAGTGCCTCCCGACTCCCGCTCCCCTCGCCCCGGCGGAGGGCAAGCTCCGGCTCCCTCCCGGTCCGGACACAGGTTCATGCCGGGTAGCTGTTGCTGCTGCGGAGCGAACCGCCCGCTTCAACCCCTGGCGCTTTGCCCGCAACATCAAAAGTTTGTCGGTTTGGCCCGGGGCGGCGTTTTGCCCTCAATAACAAGGAAGCCGCCGCGGCACGTACGGGATGCAGCGCCCACTCGCCCGCCGCCGCCCCCTCCAAGGCGTTGCCCGTGGCCCAGGGCACCCGCTTCCCGCTGCCCCTCAGCCTTCGCCCTCGCTGAAGGCCGGTCTGCCGCGGCTCCTGCTGCCGCCCCTCTCTCCGCACCCGAGGGCGGCGGCCCGGCCAGGTAGAGCCGCTGCCCGCGGCCGGGGCGGTGGCGAGGGGCGGGCCGAGGGGCATCGCGGGGCCGGGCCTGGGCGGAGCGCCCAGACAGCTGGCGCCGGGGCTGCGGCGCAGGTAGCGGCGTGGTTCGTGTGGGGCAGTTCTGCTCCGCGACGGCCGGGCCGGGCCGGGAGGTGAGTGTCGGGGCCGCCGTCGGGGCTTCTCCTTCGCGGGACGGAGGAGTGAGGTAAAGCGGGTAAAGTCCGCCGCGGCTCCTTCGTGATGCTGGTGCCCTTCTGGGACGGGGGAGGACAGCGGCAGCCCGTGCGGTGGAGGGGAGCTCTTCCCTCCCGATAAGGCACGGGGCTGCGGCGGCGAGGCGGCGTCGGCGCAGTGGGGACGGGATCCCGGCGGTGCCAGCCCCGCGGGGCTGCGCGAAGGACGCGGGAGCTCGGTGCTGCCCGTCCCACCCTCGGCAGTGGAAGAGACGATGGCAGGCGGGCACGGTGTGTGCAGAAAAAAAAAAAAAAAAGTAATAATAAAAGGAGTTTCAGAATCGCCAAAGCAGCCTCAGTGCTGCCGAGGGGGACTCGCTGCCGTCGGGAGGTCTGCTCCGCCGAAGAAATCCTGGCGGTGTTTTGAAATAGACATCTCAAAACAAGTATTCATCGTACCGGCACGTAAGAAGTGCTAATGTATTAAAATGCAAATAGGCATGTATAGTCGGCAGGGCTGCTGCGTGTTTCCTGTTTACCATGGTAATTAGCAGTTGTAAGGGAAAACTTTACCAGTAAGGAGTAATCCAGGACAGTATTTGACCCAGTAATGCTCCTCGAGTGATGCATTGGTTTTTACAGTTCTGGGTTTTCAAGCCCAAAACACAAACCAGGTATTTGATCTCATTAATGACAAACGTATGAAACTCTTCTCTGCCAGCACAAGTGTCAAAACTTAGCTAAAAATGGAAAGTTTAATTCCCCACTCCTGTTTTTATAAGGAATATTTTGACCAGGTAGTTTGTCTCCAGGCTTTCAGGCAGCAGGATGCTTTCCTCTTATTTTGGGAGGTAGTAACGAATAGTGCAGAAGTTTGAGATTTGGGACATACAGTGGTGAGTTGTTTGTTGCTCTGAGCAACCTGCTCTACTTGAAGATGAGAATGATGACTGCAAGGACTTGGATTAGATGACCTCAAAAGGTCCTTTCTGACTTAAAGCATTCAGTGATTCTGTATTGCAAGGCCAGATGTGCATACTTGTAGACAAACACAGGCAGAAACACACAGAAGGATCTTGGGATTTTAGTTGGTTGTGAGGGTTTTGTCTGTCTTGTTCTTTTTTGAGAGCTAGTGGTGTTTAGTATGCTCTTTTGTTCCCATTCACTGTGTCTTTTCAACTTGTTAATACAAACAACCTACTCTAGAAACAACTCTGACATTAACCAAACATTTGTTTGTTTGTGTTTTGGTTTTGTTTTGTTTGTTTGTTTTTTTAGTCCACCTCACAACTTCCAGATTCTTCCAGAGAAGAGAATAAAAAGAAACCCGTTTTGGAAAGACTTGGAAATTTGTTTGGTACAGGGAAAAGGAAGAATGTCAAAAATTCACTAGAACACACCTCCCATCAGAAAGGCGAGAGGTCAGTCTCCCCTCACAGAGCACAGCCAGTATACTGTAGGCACGTAAAGGAAGGACAGGAAGCTACTCAGGTACAGAAGCAAGTGAGGAACATCAGTGCTGTTTCTGAGACACAGGACTACAACTTCAGTGGGGAAGGAGGACAGCTGTATCGTGACACCATTTCAGAATGGAGTAGTAGGGGAGTCTCTTCTGACAGCGAGTGGTCAGCAGATTGGAGCGGCAGCAGCGAAACCATTAAGAACTCTTTGCTTGAAGGCAGCTTGAATGCAGAAACCCTGGAACTGGAGAAAGAATCCATCACAGATATAAATAATTCCACAACTCCAGATTTCATAAAAAGCTTGAGAAATTTGCCTGGTGAAGACTTGGAAAAGAGTATCCTAAGCCATAAGCAGCTGGTGAACACGTGGGTGTCTGAGGAGCCTGGGTATGCAAAACCAAAGGATCTGCCATACCAGTTGGAATCCACGGCGTGTGAGCACACACATTCTGCTAGAGTGCTAACAGTTGATATCTATCTAAGGAAAACAGACGAGCTCCTTGATGAACCTGTGACTGTTACATCAGAAGAAAATTGTAGCGACTCAGACACAATGGATAAAAAATCTGCTAATAAAAGATCTGGGAAAAGGAGAAAATCGCAGTCATCTAGTGACATTCCAAATGGGGAGAAAAATCAGGCTGAAACTGCTGCAAGAGAGGAATCAGTTTTCGAGGATGATGTCTCTTCCGAGGTGTTTTCAGACAAGATAATAAGTTCTGAAAGAAAAATGAAGTCTTCTCAACAGACTCCTGAAAGGAATTCCTCTTCCTCAGGTAATAATCAAGATGTAAAAGCTGGATCAGCTCACAAAGGAGCATCGAAAACTGAAGCTGACAAAAGCAAGCAGCAAAATTCAAATGCAACCCCTGCAAGAAGAAGATCATACAAAAAGAGTCAGTCAGATGCTGTCCCCATTTCCCCTACTGGTCTGAAGAGTCAGGTAAAAGATTACTCCTCAAAAAAGCAACCTCTAGCATCACCAGAGAGTAACCTAATGACAAAAAGAACTTCAATGGAAAAGGGATCTATACCTGTGGCTTTTGGGGAAGACAACTTGGAGTCTCCCAAAGCTTCTTTGGCTGCTAAGACAGAAGACCCTGCCTTGGTGTTTGCTGAAGGCAGAAATGAAACTAAGGCAGCAAAGCATGCTAATGGTTCAGATGGAAGAGCTTTCTTGCGTACTGATGGGATTAAAAATGGAGACCTGTGCACGTCAGCTGAGAGACAGACAAGCTCTGACTTAGACAGCACGAAGCTGAAGAGTTTGGATGCTTCCAGAACAGTCACGACAAAAATTAGCCTGTAAGTATCATAAAACTAAGCTTACCTTGTCCTTGTACCCTAATTTTGCCTTTGTCTGCCTTTAGGATTCTGGAGGAACCATGTGCCTGTTATCTGTCTAGATGATTTTTAGTTAAGAACTACCTTTAAAAAACCAAAAATCATGACTACAGCTACCACCTAACAAGCACTGTAGTTTACATGTGTTAGAAAAAAATGATTCTTCCATTTTGTTTTGTGGATAGGGAATTTCTTAGTATGTCAGTTCCATTATATGGAATAATTTAACATACTCTGTTGTTACCATCAGTAATGGTTGTTGCTCAGATTAACCCAATTATCAACACCCTTAATGTAGCTGCCCCATCTGTAACCAACTGAGGATGTGGTTGAAGGTTGTGTATGTGAAGATCTTTGAATAAGGAATGTGCCAGGGTTGCTCTTTCAAGCAGCATAAGGTCTGCTGTTATTTCATGGAGAAGCTTCCAATGCTATGTAGAACTTGATCCTTCAAGTGATGTGATAAATCCCACCCCAGAAATTTGAATACATATAGTTGCTTTCGTAAGGATGTGCAGAGTGAATCATGTAAACTTTAATGCATGTGAGTAACATCAGGCATTTGCAGAATTATGCATAGATTAGTTTGCAGGATTTGGGTTTACACTCAAAGAGGTTGTCATCTGCCAAACTGAAGTGATAGGTGCTTTCCTTAGTGTTGCAAAGAAATAGATGCATTTGCAAATGTCACTGTCATCACTGGGACCAGTCCAGTGACTGATCTCCTGGATTCTGTCACGCTCTGTGAATCATTTTTTACATTTCATCTGTGGTTTGGTTGTCATAACTCTGTGCTATCGCTTACCTCATGCTGGTACACTTATTTATAGGTACACTGAAACCTAGAGATCTACCTGAGGTCCAGCAAGTGTTCAGAACTGTTATTAACTTGTGGCAGAGGGATGTGAAGGTTCAGTGTTATGGCTAAGGAAAAATATTTCTGATTCCCACATCTGAGGAACGTAGCAGCATTAGAAACAATCTCCTTTGCACAAGTCATAATATTCTACATCTTATTTTTCATAACTGAGTTGAAAGAGCTAAATTGGAGTTTTGTGCATGGTGGTGCTTTGCCATCTGGCAGTATAGCTCACACACCTCAAACTGCACTTTTTGTATCTTCATAACTTCAAAGGAAAGGTGGCTTTGGTATTCTCCCTTTGTTTCACTTGTTAGTGATGATGAACTTAGAAATGCTTAGCTGGATTTCCATTTTTATGGCAATCTCCTTGGCTTCCTCTACAGCCAGTTGTCTTCTGCTATACTCAGAGTAGTAGAGAAGTGTCCTTGCTGACAGATGCAATTTTAATGGATAAACAGCCTGTTCTATTTCATCTGTTTTTGTGGGCTGTGTGGCACTGCCTTGCCCTTTGCTGCTGCTGCTGTAGGAACTTTGGACCTGGGTGGGGACTGTGGTCTTCCCAAAGTTCTTGCAAGGTTCCTGCAACATTCCTGATGCATCTGATAGCTGGCATTGCAAGATACCACACAATTTCTTTAGCCAGACAGATTGATATAGTCAGATTGCCTGCTACAATCTGTAGTTACCCAGATGGGCTGTAAACCTGCTGTAAAATGGGAAAAGAAAAGATGGTGCCATTACTTAGAAGGTGTGGGTTTGTTCTCTTGTTATTGCTTTGAACTAGAGAACAGGTAACTTCTCCATTTTCAAAGGTTAAAAAAAACCCCTATTGTTAGATAACTTCAACTGAATCCCTTTCAGGTTACTTCAGGTAAGATGGATTTTGTGTAATCAAAATAGTTCACATGTGAAAAATGGATAATGGCTCTTGCTAATAATGACATTGTGTCAATTCTGGGAATCCAATTTCTTTAGAACAGCTTTTAAATATGTCAGGTTTGCTGTTTCACTGCAAGTAATGATAGCATTTGCTGTCTTTTATGTCTGTGCACTGAGCAACTTGGAAATCACAGGATATGTTCTGGGTTTTGACTGACCTGAGATTGATGGTACATCTTAATCAGCACATAAAGCCACAGGCAGTAGTTACTTTGATGTGCTTACCAGAGAACTTGGCTTCAGTTGTCATATCTGGTGTTCAGACATGGTTTTGTCCTTACCTTTGCATTTATCCCCACTTACTGAATTATTCTGCCCTATTAATTTGCCTTTTTCTTTGCTCACCTCAATCTGATGTTTTGGCATCAATGTTTTTTGGCATCAGTTGACGTGGTGGCTTGGGCAGTGTGCTTCAACTGTGTGACTCACATTCCACTTATGACTGTGTTGGGAGAGGTCTAACTGCTTGCTTCCACAGGTTAGCTGCAAGGTGTAGCTGAAGAGGACGTTGGTATTTCTCTTGTGCCTGCTTGTCCCTGGCATTGCAGATCAGCAACGGGTAGTAGGAATCAGCCACACTGGGCTGTTGGCAAGGAAGCTTTTACACTGTTAGGTAAATCCATCTTCTCTCATACTAGAGGGGAGGCTCAAAGGATACTCAAAAAACACAACTTTCTTTTAAACCAGTTTAGAAACTTGGTTCTTAGAGTGAGATGTGTTTTGGCTGTATTTAAAATCAATATTTCTTAGTGTGGAAAAAGATGTGATGGACATAATCAGCTTGAGCTGTAATGGATGGAGCTCCAGGGCTGAGCTTTCTGCTGTTCCTTCATTTCTGCTGTTTTGCTGCTGCTTCTGCTTTGCAAAAAAATCACAGAATGTCAAGTGCTGAAATAGTTGTTTCTGCCTACATTTGCAAAGTTTTAAATGATACCTTAGAGGTATTAGCTGTTCATTTCAAAGGGATTTTAGGTGTGGCTAGTACCTTAGCAGTGTTAACCATTAAACTTGCTGGTGTCAAAGCATACAAGGAGAGATGGATTTTATTGTGCTGTGTTGAAATGCAGGTAGTAGTGCAAGTGACAGGCTGGCGAAAGGGTGATATGGAAATGAGTTCGTTAAGATAACTAAGCCATTAGCAATACCTCTTGAAAGTGGAGCTAGAAGGAGATTCCAAGTACCCTGGAGAAGAGAAGGCTTCCAGGAGACCTTAGAGTAGCCTTCCAGTATCTGAAGGGGGCTACAGGAAGGTTGGGGAGGGACTATTGACAAGGTCTTGCAATGCCAGGACAAGGGGAATGGGTTTGAAGTGGCAGAGAGGAGATTGAAAGTGGATGTTAGGAGGAAGTTGCTTGCAGTGAGGGTGGTGAGACACTGGCACAGGTTGCCCAGGGAGGCTGTGGCTGCTCCCTCCCTGGAGGGGTTCAAGGCCGGGTTGGATGAAGCCTTGAGTGACCTGTGCTAATGGGAGGCGTCCTGCCTGTGGCAGGGGTTTGGAACTAGATGATCCTTGAGGTCTCCTTCCAACCTTACCATTCTATGATTCTACCCTTTTCTGATCAGAAAAGGACCTGAAGGGTCCTGGTGAACAGCAAATTCAGTATTGGGGACGTTATATCAAGTCATACCCTTCCCTTCTCCATTAAGAAGGTGATGATACTGCAGCATACTGTGTAGGAGGAGAAGCTGAAGCAGCTGGATTTGGTCACTGAAGAGGAGGACGTGGGTAGACCTCAATCATCTCTTGCTACCTACTGAGGTATTACAGAGAAGGCAGAGCCTGGCTGGTCCCTGAAGTATACAATGAAGGGACAGTGGATACAGTTACGTGTTACAGCAGTGACGTTTCAGCCAGATATGAGGCAAGGAATCAATCACAGTGACAGTGGCTGACCTGCTGAAGTGCTCCTCTAGTAAGGTTGTGAAATCTGTACCTTTGGATGTCCTTGGAACTTGGTCAGCCAAAGCCTTCAGCAACTTGATCTGTCTTTGAAGCTGTCCCTGTCTGGAGCAGGAAGCTGGACTGGCTGCCCTTTAGAGGTCCCTTACAACTTGCATTTGTTTTCCAAAAAGAAAAAGAATAGAATTTAACTTTGAACAGTTTAGGGGAAACAGTTGTATTGCAAATGAAAAGTACCATCTACATGTGTTTAGCTGTGTGCTGTTTGATACTATTCCTGAAAGGAGGAAGGCAGGGAAGGAACATTGTTTCTAGACTGAAATTTTCCAGGTGTGTTTCCTTAGTGCCTGTCTGAAGTGTGGCCAGTCATTACTAGGTTAATTGGTCCCTTTTTTATTGGTTATGTGCTCTTCATAAGAGCCTTCCAGTTGTGAACCAACGTGAGCAGCTGGTATAGTTACAGGGAGCACTCTTGGAAAGTCTTCCCTGAAAAGTGACTTCGAGCAGTTGCTTTCTGTTCAGGTTCTTACAGATTGTGAGTTCCTTCTCTGCTGTTTCACTGTTTGTTCCTCATCCTTTCCTCAGGAAGCTTGTGCAGTGAAAAGTGTTGGTTTAGTACCATTTACTGCTTCACCTTGGGATGGATCTCTTGAGGAGAAAGGAATGGTCTCAGTTTTGGATTATGTTAACACATTTGTACCTCTTCCTTCTTTTTTGGGCTGAAGAACTGAAAGCTCAGGGAACCCAGGCTGTGTAGGTAAAAAAGAAGGAGAAAACACTTAAATACCAGAATCATCCTTTGGTTGGTAGAGCATTTGAGGCCCTGGAGGTTTTTCTGCAAGCTAGTTTTTTATTTCTCACCATCACCTGCTTTCACATAGTGCAGTTTCTGCCTCTTCCTCCACTGCTGAGCATTTCCAGATCCCCCTTTGGAGAGCAGATCTGCTTTTGAGAGGTGATTGGGAGCTCCTTGATGCTCCTTATGTCTGACAGAAGTTTTGAAGGTGTGTGCCCTGCCTCTTCACAGCTCTTCATACTGGCCCTGCAGCAGCAAGTGACACAGACAGTTGAACTTTCCAGGATGTAGGTATTAAGAGGAAAAAGGCTTAAAACTCTCAGTTGCACATCATCAGGCTTCTGTCACTGTACATGAGTACTGTGTGCTATGTGCTTGTACCCTCTGCCCCCTCTGATGGAGAAGTTTCTGTGGTTTCCCTGTAAAATCAGCAGGGTTAGTGCACACAATTCAAATTATGAGCTGATATTCCCTGTAGGAAATGGCAGAGCCCTTCCATGGTGTTCCATTGGCCGAGTGGTGATGCAGTGACTGGGAGCAGTTACTTTTTCCACCAGCACTAATGAGACCAGAAGAGGTTTTTCACTCCATTTTTAAGATTGCTTCTGCAGTGGAAGGGCTACAAGAATCTAGGCAGATGTCTTGAAAACTTGTTGGAAAACTGTATTCAAATGTTAACCAACTCATTATCACCTTAATGAATTAGGATTTGTTTCCTAAACTCTGTAGGGAGTTAAATGCATGTAATTTATTCTACCTATTCAGTATTAAATTTTATTGTCTGTCACTCATAAGTAGTTAAGATCTCTGCCTCAACTGGAGATGCTGTAGGCTGCTGTGTTGTTTTGTGTTTGTTTTACTGAGCATCAAACAATTACATACATGTTTGAAATGAATTCTCCTTGTTGAAAGTCTTTTTCTTGCCGTTCCTTTAGTTACTCCTTTTTTAAGCTAATTTCTTTTGGGATTCCAAAATTTTAACTGAGCACAACTATGGAAAATTTCATTGTAATGAAAATTGGTTTGAAAATTGTTCCAGGGCTTTTCCAACTTAATCAAAGATGTAACTCTCTATCACTTTGCTTCCTGTAGTCCAGCCAAACCGAAGAACGTAGAGCTGAATTTTAAAGCATCTACAAATCAAGACAATTTAGAAAGTGAGCAGGAGGCTCTCGAAAACTCAGTTAATAAAACCAACAACAACATTGCCAACAAAATCTCCTTGTTTGAAAATAAATGTGCTAACCAAAGCCAGAGGCCTGCTGACATCCCCGCTTCAAAAAGTAGCATTGTGCCGAGCACCTTCGTTGGTCGAGCAAAGCTGAAGTTTGGAAAGCAGCCTAAGGAGAGTGAGCAGCCTGATAAAACCTTAAATAAGCAAAGCAGTCGCCAGAAACTGTTTGAGAATGGCACAGCAGAGAAAGACAGCACTGCAGAATTGAAAGGCAGGCATGAAGACAGCTCTGCCTCCTATGAGGATATTGGGAAGACAACAGAACTTAAAGTAAAAGCTGCAATATCCCTTTTTAACCAAAACAGCAAAGCTGATGCTGGCAGCATCTCTCTGAAGCAGCTTGATCAAGAGTTAACCACAGCTAAAAAAGAAAGTTCACCTTTAAAACTGCCTTTGCACTTGCCCAGTAAAAGTGAAACCGCTCAGGAAAATTCCCACCAAAGGATTAACACAAGCTCAGAACTCCCCAGAAATGGGGAAAGGATGCTGCCAAACACAGAGCTTCTGTTGCCTTCCAGTGATGATAAATACCCTCTGCTATCTCATCAGGCTTCTGTGTCAGACCTTAAGAAAATGGAAAATGGAGATAAAAAGGCAAAGCCAGGAGATCTGAGCTTTGCAGCACTGGAGTGTGATGACAGCAATGCAGACAGCACATTGATAGAAGAGCACAACATCAATGCCCAGCAGAGCCCAGGCAGGACTTGTAATGGATCTGCTGAAGACGACAGCGTTTTTGACTCCCCCTCTGACATGAAAAAGTTTGCTGAAACCATCAAAAACTTGGACAGCTCAGTTTGCTTACCCCAGAAAAAGAAGAGATCAAAGCTTCCCAAGTCCCCAGCTCCCCACTTCGCAATGCCTCCCATCCATGAAGACAACTTGGAGAAAGTGTTTGATCCCAGTGTGTTTACTTTTGGTTTAGGACTGAGAAGGGAAAAAACACAGGATCTGTTACCAGCCCAACAAATTAAGCTGCAAAGCCTGGAAACAATAGCCAGAGTCAGGCCCAAGCGTGCTTCAACAGAGCAGAGTATCATATTCAAAGCCCTGCAGTCATGTAGCAGAGAGGAGCCTGCCTTTGCTCAGGAGATCAATGGAAAAGACAACTTGGATGGCACAGATGGGGAAATTAAGAGATCCCGCCTTGAAAAGAGCTCCCTGTTCTCAAGCTTGCTCTCTTCTACATCTAAAGAAAAGCTTTTTAATCCCTCTACCACCTCACTAAATAACACCCCAGCAGCTTTTGCAACTGACTCCTCAGGGCTGCCTCCTTTACAGCAGGATGCTTCTGGGCCATTTGGCATGCCTCAAAAACCTGAGGTAATAAAGATCGTTTGTTAAATGCAACCATATAAAAGTTTCCTCTGCCTCCTGAATGATTAATTTTGATTTTTGCAATTCAGTCTCTTTCAGATATGAAGTTCCCAGGTTTTGTGGAGAAGTACATGCAAGAAGATAGTGCAAAAAATGAGCTCAGTTTGCAAATGCCCAACTATGGGAACCCTGAGAAAAGCTTTTCCAGCTGGTTAGGGTCAAACAGATATGAATTGAATGTCCCCAGTGGCTTGTTAGATGTGGATGTAAGTACTGTGTTGTTTAAAATCTGCCTGGAAAGTTATCCAGCTTTTGTGTTTCCTATAGATGATGTGCATACATTGTTTTGCTTTGCTTGCCCTCTCAGGGACATAGATAGGGATGGCACAGCTGAGTGTGGCAAGGGGTTGTGTACACACATGAGACTGCTCTTAAGTGAAGCCTATTAGGCTCCAAAGAGTCCCAGTACTTGTGCAGCACCATTGGTGGCTCTGAATTGCCTTGCTCGAGTTAGGAACTGAAAATGTTTGTGTAATGCATCCCTGACTTCTTCCACTGACTAAGAAAATGGTGATGCAATGGCTAATGGGTAATGTGAAGGAAAAGGATAAGGACAGCCCAGAACAATGACTGTGGCATTTCTTAAAACACAGTACAAGTTCTAACTGGAATTGAAGCACAGGCTGAGAAAACAGTCATGCTTCAACCTGTCTTGATGATGCCTACAATAATCTGATGGTGGTTAGGAGCTCTGTCCTGAGACCGCTGCCTGTGCTGGGTACTGACTAATCTGTTCTCCTCAGTGCCTTGCACGTGTTGCTGGTCACCTTAGGCTTTAGCATAGTTAGGAGCTGTTTATTTGGGGCTTTTGGTTGAGTTTTTTGTATGAATAGTTCCTAGGAGATGAGGACCCTGTTCTGGAGTGAGTAGTCCTGCCCTTGTTAGGAAACTGAAGGCATAATTGCAACTCTTGCTTTATTTGTTTTAGGCTGGTGTGATGCAACCACAACTTTCCCACATATAATTTACCACTGACTACTGCACTGGTTTAGATTTTGGATAGCACAATGTGTTTTCTTTGTTCTCAGCATTTTTAGGCTATTACTTATTTCACAGCCTCACACATCTTGAGGAAACCTCTCTCATTCCAAGGTGTTCAGCACCAAATTGATTCCATTAGTTGGTTCATGCATGTATATGCCATAGTGCCTCCTGTATTCCTTCAGAATTATTTCATCCCTTATGGTTAGCAGACATTAAAACTTTCATCAATATCTTTAGCACTGTAGTGTGTATTTTATTATGCCACTTTTTAAAGAAGTCCCTTTTTTTTTTTTTTTTTTTTGGTATGAAATTCCTGGAATATATAGGAAACTGATAGGAGGATTTTGAAGCTTTTCAAGTCTAAGTTGGCTTCAGTGAGATGCTAATTCAGAATGTGTATTAATTTGTGCATTTATTGCTCTCCAGGAAGAAGGGATTGAAGCAGTGAGTATAAGTAGTGGAAGTGTTAACAGCTTTTCACTATTCAGACTTTTATCTGAGCATCTTTATTGAATACATTTTTGGTTTGGTTTTCTTTTTTTTTTTTTTATGGTGACATTTATCTCCTCACTGTCTGGTAGGCACTTTCAAGAAATGGACAAAGTAAAATCAATCCCAGGCCTGGCAAGGTGAGATCAGTTTTATTATCTTCACTACTCTATATTTAAGTCATAGCAAGACAGAATTACATTTTGTTGGTGTTTGGTTTGGGTTGTTTTGTTGTTTGTCTTTTTTAAAACAGCTGGTGATATACTGTGAAACAGACCACCAGAAAAATGGGATTGAAGTTTTCCATGATGTTCTGGATTGCACTTCTTGGGTTCTGTCACCAACAATTTTAGTTAAAGTCGTCAGAGGATGGTAAGATGTTAACTTTTATCATTGGTCTGTCCAAAAATCTTTTGAAGCAGGACCCTCACATAATCCACAGTGAGCCTGGCTTGCCAATGGCAATGCAATGTGGGCACCTGTGAGCAAGAAATGTGGCATTTTACCTCTGCAGTAGGACAGTCTGGGCCATGAAGCTTCCTTTGCTGACAAATTGAGTGTTAGCATTTGCCTGTAGTGATGGGATGAGGGACAATGGCTTCAGACTAGAGAAGAGCAGATTTAGATTGGATGTTAGGAAGAAGTTCTGCCCCATGAGGGTAGTGGAGCACTGGAGCAGGTTGCCCAGGGAGGTGGTTGGGGCCCCAAGTCTGGAGATATTCAAAGTGAGGCTCAACAGGGCTCTGAGCAGCCTGATCTCATTGAGGATGTCCCTGCTGACTGGACTGGATGACCTTCAGATATGCCTTCCAACTCAGACCATTCTGTGAGCCTGTGATTGGGAGAGATGCATCATTTCATTGGGCATAGGATGAACTGGCAGATTCTGTTTGGCCCTGCTGCCCTTTGACTCCTCTCCCCTTTATGTTGATTATGTTGATGTTTGATTGTGTTATAGCCTGCACCAATCAACACAATCAGACCATTCTATGAGCCTGTGATTTGGAGAGATGCATCATTTCAGTGGGCATAGGATGAACTGGCAGATTCTGTTTGGCCCTGCTGCCCTTTGACTCCTCTCCTCTTTATGCATAGCATCTGGATTGACTAAAAGGCTGAGAGAGGATTTTAAAGCCAAATCTGACATGGGTTAGGATGCAGAAGATTAATTCCATACCCAAAGCTATGGGGTGATGCTGTAGAGATAATTAACTGTTTCCCTGATAATTTTCTCTGATTCTGGAAGGAATTTTTCTCTACAAGCTAGGTTGCCTAAGAGTAATTCAAAGCAGTTCATCTCTTCACAGCCATTATTCATCTGGAGAGCATGGCAGGTGAAGCTGTGGGCAGGCTATAACACAATCAAACAACAAGTTCTCAAATGATCTGATAGTGAGCTGCAGAGGCAAGGGCTAGCTGCAGCAGGAGGTAGTGGGAAGCACACTGATTGCTGTTTAGTTTCAGAAAACTTGAATGAAAATCTTTTCATCTGTGTAAACCAGGCCTTCTTTTCCAGCATGGGCTGAGGGACTGCTTTTTTCCCAACCCCTCTTCAACACAGAGCTCCAGGGGAGGTTTTTGTATTTGCAGACATAGTCTTTTATCAAGTGATATATTCAAATCTGCCATTAAAAATAAAGTTGTGCTCATCCTCTGAGCATTCTTATCATCCTTTGGCACACCTGTTCCAGCCCCTGTGGAATTTCAGGCTGTTGTTGTTCACAGGATCCAAGTTGCTTGTCTGTTTATATATGAACAGCAATCTGCAGTGTCAATGTTTTCTGACCTGCAGATAGGTTCTGATTAGCATCTCATGCAAAATTTGGCATCCATAGACAAAAGTCTTGCTGCCCCAAATCATCAATTTAAAAAGGTGGAGGAGTTTTTGATTAAATTGCAAAGCCAGCAGTAGGCATCTTTGGTTTTAGCCTTGTTTTAAAAAGTCTCTCAGAGAGAGCAGAAATGGCTTGCATCAGCAGTGCTGTACTGGGGTGGCTGGAAGGGTCTGGAAATACTACTTGTGAAAGGATTTGTTAAATGGGAACATGAGTTTTGTAAATCACACCTGATAAAGCACCATTTAAAATGGCCACTTTTTCTTTTAAGCTGGATACTCTATGAGAAACCAAATTTTGAAGGCCCCTCTATTCCCCTGGAAGAAGGAGAGCTGGAACTGCCAGATATTTGGGGCACGGGTTCTTCTGAAGAGGAAAATGACTGCACCTCTCCAAAGCCTGCAGTGATTGGATCAATAAGACATGTTGTTAAGGCAAGTAGCAGAAGTAAAGACAATTTTGCACAGATCTTTAATGTTTGGTGGTGTTCACTGAAAACAAAGTGTGATTGGTACATCAGGACACAAGTGTAACATGAGCTGTAAGCCTGAGAAGCAATCTCCCATCTTCAGTGTCTTGTTTCATCACAAAATAAATGTGGGGGGTTTGCACAGTGGGGATTAGGCAAGGGAGGATGGGGCAGGGAGAAAAGTTTGTGGGTTTTATTAGATAGCCTTCAGAATNCAGTACTCCAGATGGGGTCTGGATTATATGTAGAGCATAAGTTTTGTAGCTTAGTCAGTCTCTTGGGGAAAAAAACATCCCAGAAACCCATCAGTAATTCCACAGACTCATATTTTCAGAAGACATGTGTGGTTTTCCCCTTTTGCTTTCTTCAATATAAACCAAATTTATGCTTAGCTTGAACTTCAACATCAACCACCAAACCTTGTTTGATGCTCAAAAAGTAGCCCCATATGCACAGACTTACCAGGGAGCTTCTTTCACACATGGAGGAAGAGCCTTCCTCTGTGCACTTTTAACCTATTATTTAGTAGCTACCTTTGCAGGTTGCTAAAACAAGTGTGAGCTAGGGAGTTATTTGACTAGGAAAGGGGGAAAGGAGGAAGATGTGTTGCTTGTAACTGCAATTCTTGATTAAACTGTTCTCATCAAGAATGGCTTGCTTGGTGTTATCTTGGGGTTTGATTTGCTAGAGGAGATCTTAGCTGATGAAAGAAGATGCAGGTGGCAGAATGTAAGCAATGTGAGTGCTGATGGAGCGAGCGTCTCGGTCCAAGCAGAGGCAGGCAAGCTGGCCTAGGTCTGCTTTTATTATAGGCATCCAACAGAAGTAGCAATTGGCAGGAGAGGGAGAAACAATTTAGAATCAAGAGGCATTTCCAAATGGGTTTAGTTATGCACAGTAATTACAGAAGTGGCAGCAGAGGTGGAGTGCTGATGGCAATTTTCATTTTTCAGGATTACAGAGTTTGTCGAATTGATTTGTACACAGAACCGGAAGGGTTGGGAGTCCTGACTTCCTTTTTTGATGACACTGAAGAGACAGGGGTGTTTGGCACCACTCAGAAGACCTGTTCTATCAAAGTACACTGGGGCATGTGAGTATGTAGTGCTGTATGAGCATGTGCTGCTATGAAAGGAATGTGCTGTAAGCCGGTAGTTATGCCTGTCAGATGTTCAAGCAGGCTGTACTTATTCTAGTCCTATATTTTGGTGCTACTTGTTGACAGTATCATTAGGACATCCTTCTGATGCTGCACCCTTGGAGAGGATGACCTCCTAAAAATGTTTTGCTAGAGCTGGTTTTAATTCTGCTTGCATGTGGCAAGTAACTCTTGTGCATTTGTAGCAAAGGAATGAGTTTGCCTCTCCTGCTCTTTCTCACTTAGGAAAACCTATCATAAATGAGGGCAGTGCCATGAAGTGTTATAATAAGACCATGTTTCCTCCTTGCTTTCCTTTAAACTGGAGACACTCAAGGTCAGACTTGATGTCCCACTTGAGGGGGCCAGCAGTGTGTGCCCTTGTGGCCAAGAGAGCCAATGGCATCCTGGTGTGAGTCAGGAAAAGCGTGTCCAGCAGGTCTAGGGAGGTTCTCCCCCTCTACTCTGCCCTGGTGAGACCATATCTGCAATACTGTGTCAAATTTTGGGCTCCCCAGTTCAAGAGAGACAGGGACCTGCTGGAGAGAGTACAGTAGAGAGCCACAAGGACAACTGGAGGACTTGAGCATCTCCCCTGCAGAGAGAGACTGAGAGCCCTGGGGCTGTTTAGTCTGGAGAAGAGAAGACTGAGAGGAGATCTCATCAATGTCTGAGGGGTGGGTGTCAAGTGCCTGGGGCCAATCTCTTTTCAGTAGTCCACAGCAATAAGCCAAGGAGCAATGGATACAAACTGGAACAGAGAAGGTTTCACCTCAACATGAGGAGAAACTTTTTTACAGTGAGGGTGACAGAGCCCTGGAGCAGGCTGCCCAGAGAGGTTGTGGAGTCTCCTTCTCTGGAGACTTTCCAAACCCACCTGGATGCATTCCTGTGCAGACTAACCTGGGGGATCCTGCTTTGGCAGGGAGATTGGACTCAATGATCTCTGGAGGTCACTTCCAACCTCTAATATTCTGTGGTTCTCTGTCCCTGGGCAGCCTGATCTAATTGGATGTGTCCCTGCTCACTGCAGTGGGATTTGGACAAGATGATCTTTGAGGGTTCCTTCCAACCCAATGCAATTTGAAATCATTGTTCCGAAAGAACATTCTGAAGCCTTTGTGCTACAAAATAAGGCTGAATGTCATGTGTGGGCTCTGGAAAGCATTCTTGTATTTCACAGTGATGCTTAGGACATGTATGTTATATCAGCTGAAAATCTCTCTCCATCTGAGTTAGAGATGTAATGGCATGAACTGAGTTTTCATGAGAAAGGAGCCAGTGGTAGCTTTGATACCAAAGAAACTTGTAAACTGGTCCTGAAAACATGCCTCAAAGGGGTACTGGGGGAAAATATCCAGAAAAGGGAGGTTACTTTTAGAGAAAGTGAGAGAATGGAACCACTTTCAATGAGGTTAGGTCCTGCAGAACATTTTACAGGGTGTACAGACCTTAATAGTGACCTGTTGGCTGTGTTGTGTTCAGGCACTGATAGTGTTTGCTTTACTGCAAGTGGTCTATTTAACTGTCCAAAACTGCCTGACTAGAGACAAGTCTGCAAAGGTGTATTCAGGCATGCCCACAGGGTAGATGACAGAAATCACAGCAACATGCAGGTTGGCAAAGCCCCTCAGGATCACTGAGTCCAACCTGTAACCCAGCTCTACAAGATTCACCTTAAACCCTAGCCCTAAGTACCACATCCAAACCACCCTTAAACACCAGGATTGACAACTCTACCTCCCTGGGCAGCTCACTCCAGTCTCTGACCACTCTCTCCATAAAAAACTTTTGATGGCCCCATTTGAGTTGCTAGGTAAAGGCTGTTTCATCTGCTGAAATCTTTATGCACTGGTTTGGGGTAAAAATGGCCACTTAGGTAGACAGAGTTTTCAACTGTTGAAGTGAGAGGTCGAAGTGCAAGCTTGATCCAAATGACATGCCTGCCAACAGTAATGAAACCAGTTATTAGTTAGAGGTTGATTAGTAATTAACTCCATCTACCTCTCTGCTTTATCTCTGTTCCTGACTTAAAACCATTCTGTGAAGAGTGAAATGACAGAATGTGTGGAAAGGCAGCAGAGGCTGTGCACAGCTCTCAGGCTCCAGACTGGTTCTTCATTTGCTTTAGTGGGGCAACCTTTTCTGCACTAAGTCTGTATGAACTCTTACAGCCTTCATTTCTCTCTCTTGCATTTGGATCCCTTGGAGGAGGGCAGACTGATATTTGCACCAGGAAGCAAAATGGAGAGCTGGAAAATAATCTTCCTCAGATGTCAGTTCATTAGCCCAGTGTAGAAGGAGGTTGCTTCTGCCCCTCGCTTGCATGAGAAGCGCAGTAAATCGCTGCTGATTTTTTTGCTTGCTGCAGGGTTTTTTTCTTTCTTCTAGTTTATAGGCATGGCACAGGCAACTTTACTGGCAGCTGAGGGAGGCTGTGATTCTGAGTAACCTTGCCATGTGGGTGTGGTTGTATCATCTTAAAGTTTCCCAGTGCTCATGCTTAATTGTTGTTTACTAAAAGCTGCCAATAAAAATGAGTCAGTGCACCTTTATCTTCTGATTGTGCTGCCTCCTTGGTCTTCCATGTCTTTAAGTTCTTGCAGTGAAGTTAGAATCATGGAGTCATTTAGGTTGAGAAAGACATTTAAGGTCACTGTCCAACCACTAATCGAGCACTACTAAGTCTACCACTAAACCATATCCCTCAGCACCACATCCACACATCTTTTAAACACCTCCAGAGATGGTGACTCCATCACTTCCCTGGGCAGCTATTCCAGTTCTTGACAACTCTTCTGCTGAAGAGATTTTTCTCAATATCCAGTGAAGTTCCCCTTATGCAACTTGAGCTATTGCCTGTTCTTTGGGAGAAGAGACTGACCCCCACCTGGCTCCAACCTCCTTACAGGGAGTGGTAGAGAGCAATGAGTTCTCCCCTCACCCGGCTTTTCTTCAGGCTGAACAACCCCAGTTCCCTCAGCTGCTCCTCACAGGACTTGATCTCCAGACCCTTAACCAGCCCTTTGCACACATTTAGGAGGAAGTTCTTTACAGTGAGGGTGGTGAGACACTTGCACAGGTTGCCCAGGGAGGTTGTGGCTGCTCCCTCCCTGGAGGTGTTCAAGGCCACGCTGGAGGAGGCCTTGAGTGACCTTTACTAGTGGGAGGTGTCCCTGCCTATGGCAGGGGGTTGGAACTGGATGATCCTTGAGGTCCCTTCCAACCTTACCATTCTGTGATTCCAGCACCTCAATATCTTGTAGGGAGGGCCCCAAAACTGAAGCCAGTATTGCAGGTGTGGTCTCACCAGTGCTGATCACAGGGGGACAGTCACCTCTCTAGTCCTGCTGGCCACTCTTTATTTCTGATGCAGGCCAGAGTATTCCTAGAATAAAAAACAGCCTTGAAACTTCAGTGTAAAACTTTGTTTGCCTTCAGATAAGGCAGAAGCAAATCCTTAACTGTGTGTTCATGGCACTGATTGATTTTTGTCCAGCCTGTTCAAACAAAGCAGTTGCATCGCTGGTGGTTCCTGCACAGGCATCTGCAGGAACTGGCAACTTTGATGGCAAAGAAACAGCTTCACTAGGGGTGCAGTGATGTCTTTTCTAAACTAAGCATATTGTGCTGGAGTGTTGATCTCTTGCTTTCCTCCTCCCACTCCTCCTCTTTTAGATGGCTGATTTATGAAGAACCTGGTTTCCAGGGAGTCCCTTTAATGTTGGAGCCTGGTGAATATCCTAATTTAGCATTCTGGGAGAAGAAGGAAGCATACATTAGGTCCATGAGGCCCTTGAAAATGGTAAGACACTCCTACTGTTACTATTTGCAAGTTATGTGACCTATGCTTGTGCTAGAAATGATGTGTTAAAGTGGCTGCATTTTTCAAGGCTCACAAAAAGGAAACTCCTTAAAATCCCCTTTTTTTTTTTTGCCTATAAAATTCTTGAGCTTTCAACATTTCTATTTCTGCCTTCTTATTTTCACTCCTGTTCTTCAAGGAAGGTTTCACCTTAATTCTGCCTTTTTTTGTGAAGAATTAATGACTCTCTTAGTTGTCTGTAAGTTATCTGAGTACAGACAACTTATTTTTTTCTTTTCTTTTTTAACAGGGTGGTCGCAAAGTTGAATTCGGTGCAGAGCCAAAGGTAAAAGTCAATATTTAGTTGCTTGCCCAAAGGTATTTTTTAGCACATGAGCTACACATGGGTAGATAAAGAGATCTTAATTTGGTACCAACTACTGATGTTTAGTGGCTGGTCCTGCTGTATGTGACCACACCATGAAGCTGCAATTTCTGTCTTGTTTATGCATCCATCACATAAATACATGGATTGAAGCTGGAGGAGAGGAGATTTAGACTGGATATTGGAAAGTGAGGGTGGTGAGACACTGAAACAGGTTGCCCAGGGAGGATGCCCCCTCCCTGGTGGTGTTCAAGGCCAGGTTGGATGAGGCCTTGAGTGACCTGGGCTAGTGGGAGGTGTCTCTGCCCATGGCAGAGGGTTGGAACTAGATCATCTTTAAGGGTCCTTCCAACCCAAACCACTCTATGAGTCTCTACATGCCAGTATTAACAGCTACCTATATAATGCAGATGGCCAGTGAAAATTCAAACCTTCACATTGCCTTTCTAAGGGAAGGACCTCTTGGAGAGAACACTGAGGTCCTACTAATCAGTTTCATAATCTTGCCTTTGCCCTCAATGTGCCCATGCAACATAAACTCCTCAGAATCTATCATGCTCATCTGCAACCCTTTTAACTTCATTTCTCCTACAGGTCATTGTTTATGAGAAGCCTTTGTTTGAAGGGAGACATGTGGAAATAGAATCAGAGATCCTTATGCTTGATGACAAAGAATCAGAAGAAAAAAGAAGACTCCCATTTGCATCAGTGGGATCCTTGAGAGTCCTAGGAGGAATGTAAGTGTGAGAAAACACCAGCACTATTTCCCCTTCAATTGAAGTAGTAACTCCACAGGCTGGAAAAGCAGTGAACAAATTCAGTTCCCATTCCTTTTCTCTCTTTCCCTAGTTTTCTGGGCTTAGATCCATGCCTAGGTTAAATATGCATAAGAACAGATTTCACACAGCTGTATCTGCTCCACGACAGCGGGGGGTGGCAGCTCCATTTTCACACACAGCCTCTGTTGTTGTTGTTGTTGTTTAGCTGGGTTGCTTATGAGAAGCCTGGCTTTGAAGGCCACCAGTACTTGCTGGAAGAAGGAGCATATCAGGACTGGAGAGACTGGGGTGGCTACGATGAGAAGTTGCAGTCGCTGCGACCCGTCCTCGGCGTAAGTTGTAACATGGAGTGGGCATCTCCTGACTGCACTCTGAGATGTTGTGCTGGTTTGAGCCTAACAGGAATATTTTAATGAGAGAAATTAGATCATTGGCTGTGAAAAGAAAATAATAGTAACGTTTATATTGCCTGTTTGTTCTGCTGAGACATACAAAAACAAGGACACAAACAGGGAGAAGTCAGTGTCAGTCTGTGGCTGCCTGCTTGCCGTATTAACTCTTCTGCCTGAAGCTGCATATTCCCAACTAATCATTCTGCTTCTAACACCTCTCGTTGACCTTTCTCAGCTCACCCTGCACATCGGGGGGATTCTGAGATAAGGGAGGGGGTGGAAAGAGGGTGGGAGTTGGTTTGAAAAGCCCTCCTGGGCAGCTCTGCTGCTTGGGAAGGGGTTTGATGTCTCTCTATTACTTTTAACTTGTATATAGTTGCAAATATCTGTAATATATTGTATATATATGCTTGTAAATTGTGCTAAGCTATAACTACAGCTTCATTCCTTAACTCTCAGCTGGCTGGGTTTATCTGGGTGAATTCCTAACCTTTGAGGCAGGGGCAGGTAACTCCCAAACCTGCAGAGATGTGTTGCATTTTCCTTATGATGCTTCTCTTCCTTTGAACAGGACTTCACAAGCTCCCATATGATAATGTACAGCGAGAAAGACTTTGGGTCAAAGGGATCCAATATCAATGTGTTGGGAATTATTTCCAATTTGAAAGACACTGGATATGGGCTGAGGACACAGTCTATAAACGTGCTCAGTGGTGTGTAAGTGATATTTTTAATTGCTGTTTCATGTGCTCTTCTTTGGAGAATTTGGCAGTGTTTGCAGAGAGTTTTCAGCACTCTCACTCCTGATGGCAGTGTGGAGTCTTCAGGTACAATTTTCTGCCCTGGACTGCAGAATGTGAAAAGCCAAGTTTTTTTCTGAAAAAACAGTTTTCTTCTCACAATAAGATCAGATGGTCCCTGGAAATACTGACTGACATCCTGGGGCTGTTCAGCCTGGAGAACAGAATACTCCAGGGGAACCTTAGAGCTGACTTCAAGTACCTGAAGGGATTCTACAGGAAGGCTGCAGAGGGACTATTCATGAGGGTGTCTAGAGACAGGACAAGGGGGAATGGTTTGAAGCTGAGGGAGAGCAGGGTTAGACTGGGTCTTGGGAAGAAGTTCTTCAGGACAAGGCTGCTGAGACTCTGGAATAGCCTGCCCAAGGAGGTTGTGGATGCCTCCTCCCTGAGGGTGTTTGAGGCCAGGTGGGATGAGGCCTTGAGCAGCCAAGTCTAATTGAGAGGTGTCCCTGCCCATGGCAGGGAGGTTGGAGGAGGTGATCTCTGAGGTCTCTTCCACCCTGAGCCATTCTAGGGTTCTATGATTCATTGGTTTGATTCTGTTTTTTTCCAATACATCAATTGCAGATGGAGTTTCACAACCTAGGAGGACTGCATCAAAGTATTCTGGAAGTACAAACAAGCATTAGCAGTCCAGTCTCCAAATTTACAAAACTACTTAAGGTAGAGGAACCAAAAGTGTAGGAGACATCCTGTCTCCCTCCCTGCCTGGTATGCAGGTGACTTGCTGAAAGCTCTGCCTTACCCAGCCACACCCTGAACCTTACTGTATGTTATCTGTGCAATATCTCTGCAAGTTTTGTCTGGATAAAGATTGCAGAACCAAGCTCAGTGCATTCCAGGGGAATGGGTTTAATGTGAAGGTGGTGTGACAGCAGCTTTCCTTCTGCCCATGACCCTTTGAAGCCACTGTGCCCTTTTGTCTTCTGGAATATGCAAGGGAGATTCATGGGAAAGAGTCATCTCTGAAGGTTGGGAAACAAATTGTGGGTTACCTGTAATGTCCTTTGTGTAGTTGTGTCTGAGCAGCTGAGATAGGAATCATCCTTGAGTTTGAGTATTCCAGTAATTAAGAGTGACTCTAATACTCTGATGGCAAAGGCGGCTTGAAGTCGTTACACACAAACCTCCTGTCCCACAGACTGTGCTCTGCTCCTTTAACCTCACCTTGGAGCCTCTTAAAGATGTCATCTGTAGCAACAAGCTTTTAAAACATTTGGATGCATTGTTCACAGCAGGTGACCAGCCCTCAGCTCCTGACAGTCTTGTGGGACCTTGTTCTTCCCAAGGAGGTTGTGAGCGTTTGGGGTTTTGCGGTGATGTTCTCACCAAACGCTAACGTGTCAGAAAGGCTGAATGAGTCATCCTAAGTACTGCTTGGTAATAAAATACTTCACTTTAAATGCTAAACAACTGTTCAGGTAGAAAATTTTTCTATCTTTCCTTCCAAGAAATCAGTCATAGAGTGATGAATAATCCTTTGAGCAATTTCCTGGGCGGTAATGTAGGTGATGCCGTAGTGAACTGGTGACAGAGTCGGTAAAAGCTTATCCTAACATTTCAAAGTCCTCTTCCTGGTATCATATGGAAAATATTTCATTAAAAAAAAAAGGTAAAAATGTAAGTCCTGAACCCTTTCTAGAGATTTTTGAACTACAGGTGTCTGGGGTAAGCAGTTATTGCAGCAGGAGATAGCAGATGATCTATATTGCCCAGATAATTAACTGGATTGCTCTGTAATTTGAAGGGTACATCAAAGAAAAGAAAGTCTGACACTGCAGTGCACAAGTTCCAGGCTAAACTGCATCTCCAAACTGCATGCTGAAGGCAGCCCAGCTCTGCTGGAGTGAATATTCCATCTGGGGGTAATAGAGCATTGGCTGCATTACAATTTCCTGCTATTATGTTTCTGAGGGATGTTTCCAAGCAATATTTTACCATCTTTGCTAAGCCCCCTGTGAAGACATCCCCAAGAAAAGATATCCTAAGGTGATGAGGATTGATTTCTAAAGAACAAAAATGTTTTGCTCTTGATCATTCTTCAGAGACTGGGCAAGCAATAAAATCTGGGGAACTTTATTCTCCTGAATTTGAGGCAGGAGAAGGCAATGCAGACTGCCTGAAAATATGAGAAGCCTTTCTTCTTTTAAGTAGTGTTTGATCTTTCCTTCCAAATTGGCGGAGTTTTAAGCAGTGGAAAATGGAAGTGTTTACTAGCAACAGGGAACACCCTTTACAAGTTTAAGCAGGTACTAAAATCAACTGTTGTACAGTTTTGATTTCCCCTCTGCTGAAAAACTTCAAGTTTATATTTGACAGCCATCAAAATCCCAGGAACTGCATGTTCAAAATGTGCCTTTATCCATAAACACACTGAACTTTTGCCAAAACTACTGAAAGAGCCTCTGTCTTTTAGCTGGTCCTGTTGGAATTTGGTGGAGGAGCTTTTCTGGATCTGTTTTTTCCATGTAGGTGTTTGTGATCCTGTAATCAGCCTGGGTTTCCCCTGATTTTCAAGTAATTAGCCCACAGTGCAGATTTGGCTGCTTCCAGTGTGCATATGGGTGGTGGCACTAAGGAAATGAGGTGATGAATTGTTCATATACTGGAGCCAGAAGATGGTAAATTTGATATGGATGTGCTTGGGGAGGTAGCATAGGTGAAGCTAGAGAGGCATGAGGCCTGAAACTGCACCTGAGCAGCGAAGGCTTTCTCTGCATCTCTGGTTCCAGGCACATGGAGGGTGCAGAGGAGTGAAGGTCTCCAGGACCACCCTGCCAGCAGCCTGGGGTGAGGCTGTTGCTCAGCCCAACTACAGCAATTTTTAGGACTAGAGGTTACCAAAACTGCTGTGTTAGAACTAGCTCCCTGTGGGGCAGAGTTGTTGTTACCAAGCTGCAGAGCAGTACTTCAGTTGTTGTGGTGCCTGGCAGCTGGGATGTGACTCTTGTTCAGACAGGGAGGTGATGCCTTCTCTCCAGGCCATTCTCAAGTCATGAAGCTGGATTAAGGCAGTGCTGCTTCCTAGAGACAGTCTTAAGGTCTGACAGGTTTACACAGGATCACAGGAGAGTAGGGGTTGGAAGGGACCTCCAGAGACCATCGAGCAGGATCATAGTCTAGCTCAGGTCACACAGGAACACATCCAGACTGGGCTTGAAAGCCTCCAGAGAAGGAGACTCCACAGCCTCTCTGGGGAACCTGTGCCAGAGCTCTGTGACCCTTACAGTACAGAAGTTCCTCCTCATGTTGAGGTGGAACCTCCTGTGCTGGAGTTTACATCCATTGCTCCTTGTCCTTAGCTGGTACTGAATTCATCTGCCTGACCTAGGCATTATGGCTCTCAGCTTGTGTGGCCTTCTGAATGACATGGAGAAGGACAATAAGCCCTGACTCTAGAAGCTATCTAGAAACTGTGTGGGCTGACTTGCATGGAAGAGTGGTGCTTAAATCCCCTTGATTTCAACAGAAACATGCAAGTGAGATGCCTTGGTTACTTCTGTGTTCAGGCTTGTTTATAGATGGGGGAGACAAAGCAGCTGCTACCAAGAGATTCTTAGGAGGCATCTGGCATGTTTTGGCAGCCACTTGGTATCACTTGTTTGCATAGCTGTCAGTCAAGGTAAGCTGCCATGCACTGTAGTTGTGCCCTGTCATTTGTGCATCAAAACATCTGATGAGCATTTGCTGACGTTGAGGAACCTCCATGTTCACAGCTTTTGGTGTGTGTGTGGCATACAGCTGTGGACACACCTGAGACACTGCAAGTGTCTGCTCAGTCTCCTGTACATACCAGTGTCTCTTTGATGAATCAATATCAGGTGATTTTGAAATGTGCCTTGAAATATGCCCTAAGTAATTAGTGCATAACGAGTTAGAATAATTGATTATATCTGAGGCAAACCAAGAGATATGAATAGTGATAAATATGAATCACTGTACATTGGCCATGGGCAAGCAATACAGAGTTCAGACTTTAAGCACAGACCTGTTGATGCAGCTTTATTTCAGTTTGGAGGTATCCCTCTTCTTACATCTGCAGAGACTCTGGAATAGACTTATTAGAATCCAGTGGCTCAGTGTGTCTTTAGATGGTGAGAAGTAGGTGTAAGGTCCTAGGTCTAGCTTGGGGCAATCCCAGTTATCAATACAGGCTGAGGGGATGATGAGATTGAGAGCAGCCCTGCAGAAAAGGACTTGGGGGTGCTGGTGGGTGAGAAGCTGGACATGAGCCAACAGTGAGCACTTGCAGCCCTGAAGGCCACTGGTGGCCTGGGCTGCATCAAAAGCAGTGTGACCAGAGATGGAGAGAGGGAATTCTGCCCCTCTGCATCCAGCTCTGGAGCCCTCACCACAGAAAGGACATGGACTTGATGGAAAGGATCCAGAGGAGGGCCAGAAAAATGATCAGGGGGCTGGAGCAGCTCTCCTATGAGGACAGGCTGAGGGAGCTGAGGTATTAGGAACAAGTTCTTCACTGTGAGGGTAGTGGAACACAGGAACAGGTTGCCCAGGAGGTAGTTGAACCTTCATCCCTGGAAATAGTCAAGGTAAGGCTGGACAAGGCTCTGAGCAACCTGATCTAGTGGAAGATGTCCCTGGTGACTGCAGGGGGGTTGGAGTAGATGACCTGTGGAGGTCCCTTCCAATCCAAACCAGTCCATGATTCATATTGGCATAGGAGGGTGAATGAAGTGCAACTTCCCTGGGGTTTGCAGTACCAGATGCATAGCTTGTTCAGGAACGTAATGGCATCACAGGTTGGCACTTGAGGGGAGAAAATTTGTGTTTCTTCTTACATTAAGGCAGCAATAAATATCCAGAGCTATATTTTGGGAAAGTAATGTGACCTCTCCCCATCACCCTTCTCTTCTGTCCCCCTTAGGTGGGTGGCTTATGAGAATCCTGAGTTCACAGGAGAGCAGTACATACTGTCTAAAGGGCTGTATCCCAGCATTGAGGCATGGGGAGGAAAGAACTGCAAAATATCTTCAGTTCAACCCATCATTATGGTAAGGAGTTCATTTTATGGTGCTTTTGCAGGCTTCTCTGACATCTTTGAATCTGCATTTGCTTCCTATCAAATTCAGTTTGTTTACATTCTTTAAACCATAATTCATAGCAAACTTTTGTATGCTCATTATTTTATCACTGGGTAAAATAATTTATTTTGGTTTTCCCTTTCTTTTCCCCTTCAAACTTTTGCAGGATATTGTTGGAAGTGAAAGGGGTAAAGTCAAGGTAAGACCCTTCTCTAAGTGCATGAAACATACTGCATAGTGACCTGCATAAATAAAGAAATAGCTCTTTGTCTAGTGTGGCCCCCAGGCCTTTGCATAGCTGGTTGGCTAGTCAGACAGAG
>WBNM01025573.1:47421-69302 GCA_013399055.1 Ramphastos sulfuratus | reverse complement strand
GGATGTCAGGAACAAGTTCTTTAACAGAAGGGTAGTGGAAGACTGGAATAGTTTGCCCAGAAAGGTGGTTGAGGCCCTGTCCTTGGAGGTAAAATTTGAGTTCAGGCTTGACAAAGCTCTGACCAACCTGATCCACTGCTTACTGCAGAGGATGTTGGACTATATGACCTTTGGAGTTCAACTCCAACCCAGACCATTCTGTGAGTCTATGTTATTGCTTGAAAATACTGCCTGGGCATGCTAGAAATGCCTGCAAATTGCAAAAGAATTGCATATAAGTGAGACCAAAACACTCCAACTGGCCAGCACTGGAAAAGGTCTGATTTCAGCTTTATGGTAATGTTAATTTAAGCATTCTTGCCAATTTTTAGTATCTCGTTTGACAAAGTTCCATTTTATTTAAACTTCAACTTGAATCATTAGGTGAATGGTCTGAGATAGAAAAGGAGGTAATAGTCCATACATTATTCTTTTAATGATCAGCCTGCCATAATAGAAGGACAACCACTGGCACCAGCACCAACAGTTGGGGCTGTTCAGTCTGGAGAAGAGAATGCTCCAAGGAGACCTTATTGTGGCCTTTCACTATCTGAAGGGGGCTACAAGAAAGCTGGGGAGGAACTTTTTAGGCTGTCAAGTAGCGATGGAACTGGGAGGAATGGAGCCAAGCTAGAAATGGGGAGATTCAGATTGGATGTAGGAAGAAGTTGTTCACCATGAGGGTGGTGAGAGCCTGGAAGGGGTTGCCCAGTGAAGTGGTGGAAGCCTCATCCCTGGAGGTGTTTAAGGTCAGGTTGGATGTGGCTATGAGCAACTTGATCTAGTGTGAGGTGTCCCTGCCCATGGCAGGGGGATTGGAACTGGATGATCCTTGAGGCCCCTTCCAGCCCTGACAATTCTGTGATAAAGCCTCATAGGTGATATTCTGCCCTTTTAGAGCATGCTTCTCAGACCAGTCACCTCTTGATCTTTTTTTTTGTGGTCAAATGAAAAACAAGTCTGATATGTTTATTTTCTTTATTTCTTCAGGTCCCTCACCTTCTGCAAGATGCAATCCTTCACTTTACAAAGCTCTGTTTTAAAAGTGCTGACACTAAAACTAGGTGCTGCATTTAATATTGATCTCCCCTAAAGCTACAGCGGGTCAAAGGAGAGAGACATCTCCCTGACGTTTTAAATCAATCCTCACTCTGAATTTAAGTCCTAACATCTTTATTGTTCAGGTTAAAAAACACTAACCAGCCAAGCAGCATCCAATCATTAAAAGTAAAACCAGGGGGAAAAAAGCCACTCAAAAACCTACATCATCAAATGTAAAAACAGGGGGGAAAGAGTCACTCAAAAAACTACATCATCAAATGTAAAACCAGGGAAAAAAAACCAGTCACAAACCTACATCTTCAGATGGTATTTTTAATATTGGTAAATAAAATGTTCAAGTCTTCTATGCTACTAAGCAATAATTCAGTTCTATTTCAGTTGCTTAACTGCTTCTGAATGTAACATCCTCGCTGTTGCTGTTCTGTAATACTGCTTCTAAAAATATTTGCAACTGCATCCTGAACTGTCGCTGCACTCAAATGACAAAAATCTGGCATGAAAATGGCCACAGAAAGAGTGATTTGGAAACAAAGATGCAGAGCTAGAACCAACCAAAGGACAGATTCCTCCTTAGAAGGGCTATGGGGCAGCACATGGAGCGCTCTGTGCAGCAGCACTGCCAGTCTAGTCTGTGTGAGACTGGCAAGTTTCTGTGCAGCACATTTAGAAGCCTGGAGCAGCACTGATACAACACAACCAGAAGACTAAGTGGCTTTTGTGGGCAGGAAGTCCAGGATGTACATCAGAACAAGGTTTGGCCAGGCCTGTGTTTTGCAGACCAGCAGCTCATAAGTGTCAAAAGGAAGGGGCATACCTACTGCCTTCTGAGGTGCCTGGCAGCCTACTGGGTACTTTCTGATTTTTAATGTAAGATTAAAAATATCCCAACTCGCAGGAGCAGCAAAGCCATGCTCATGTAATGCAGCACCCATCTGGTTTTGCAGGGTAGACCCATTACACTGAAGCAGAAGGCAAAACTGCAAGTTATGTAAGTAAATATAAGTAAGTAGTAAGTTCTGGGCACCTCAGTTCAAGAGGGACAGGGATCTACTGGAGAAAGTCCAAGGAAGGGCTACAAGGATGATGAGGGGACTGCAGCACTGGCTGATGAGGAAAGGCTGAGAGCCCTGGGGCTGCTTAGTCTGCAGAGGAGAAGGCTGAGAGGGGATCTGAGCAATGGCTATCAATATCCGAGGGCTGGGGATCAGGAAGGGACAGGGACAGCCTCTGCTCACTTGTGCCCTGGCACAGGACAAAAGGCAAGGGATGGAAATTGCAGCACAGGAAGGTCTACCTCAAGATGAGGAAGAACTTCTTGACTGTAAGGGTCCCAGAGCATTGGCACAGGCTGCCCAGAGAGGTTGTGGAGTCTCCTTCTCTGGAGCCTTTTCAGCCCTGTCTGGATGCATTCCTGTGCGACCTGTGCTGGATTCTCTGGTCCTGCTCTGGCAGGGGGAGTTGGACTGGAAGCTCTCCAAAGGTCCCTGCCAATCCCTAACATCCTGTGGTCCTTGCAAATATTGATTTGGTTCTATCCAAAACACAAATGGAAAAGAGCTGCCTGATGACAACACAGAGCTACCACGATACAGCCATTAAACCAAGGCTAGAAACAAGAAGTCTACTTTGACTCACACCTGGCACACACAAACCTCGCTCTGACAAGGTGAACAGGAAGTCACTGGTTTCTGTGAGCCCAGTTTCTGGCCCTAGCAGTTGAGAAACAGCTTTACCTCACCCATGCCACCATCCCCACCTCTGTAAGACATCTATTCCATAAACATCAGTTCAAGACATTCAAACCCTCCTAAGGAAATAGCTTGTGACCGCCTACGGTTTTACACTACCCTGAATTTGAATTACTAATTTAAACGAGACTTAACTAAACTGCTTAAATGGTGACTAAGTGCCATCCTAATTACAGAGGAACACATTTGCAATTAACTAGCTTATTTCAGGAGCTAGAGCATGAAGCTATAGCAAACAGAACGTCGCTCATACATACGCATCTCTGGTCTAGACAGGTTAAGTGAGTAGTCTGGCAATAAATTACAGCTAAAAATGTATGTCACACTACAGTTCTAACTACAAATCTCTCTCCTAAACCTTCTCTGAGGTAAATTTTCCTTCACTGGCTTTATGTTAAAAGTGAGGTTTTCAGTCTGTAGCCACTGAATTATTTGATAACTGTTTGTTGTCTGAATGGGCATTTAAAGATAGTATTGAAAGCACTGCTGCAGGAGCACTGAGCTACTACAACTGAAGAAACCAAAATACAAGAATGCAGTTTTCAGTCTGTAGCCACTGAATTATTTGGTAACTGTTTGTTGTCTGAACAGGGATCTAAAAAGAGTATTGAAAATGCTGCTGCAGCACTGAGCTACCAGAACTGAAGAAATCAAAATACAAGAGCAGCCTGGGAGTAATGAGAGTATCACTAAGTTGCCATCCAGCTAAAGAAGGGGTAAAAAAAAAGAGTTCTACTGTGCAGATTTAGACATCTGTACACACACAAAAAAGCAAAATCTCCTGCATTTTGGCTGCCAAAGAAGACAAGCCTGATCCTTTCCTTCTGCACAAGACAATCAAGTTTTTAATCCATGCACGCACAAACACACATTTGTCACACCGAGTATTCATCTGAAGCACCATTTTAACTGAGACCAGTCACTTGTCCTTGTGGGTAAACTGAAGGAAATGTTGTGAGTTATTATCAGCACTCAGACTGATATGCACAGTCCTGGCTGCATCTGCTTCAGCTTCAAAAGGACCAAGCAGCAACCCCTTTCCCCAACAGCAGCAAATGCAGACCAGGTGATGCTCTCCTGCTATTTCAACTCAGGTTTCAACAAAGACAAGACAATAACTAACTGACCTTTGAAGCAGTGGCTTCTTGAAACCTGCCCTCCTAAGTAAAATTTCTATTTATTGAGGTTTGTTATGCCCATCAGCTAAATAAATAAATGGATGAATGCAGTCATCCAAGGCTAGGAGAAAACAATGCTCTTACACTCACAAGTCAGAGCTGAAGATGCTAATTATGGCAGAGAGCAAGGGAGGCACAAACATTACCAACTAAATAGGTATCAAGTGAAAGATGTCAAACACGCTCAAAAAACCCAACCAAACAAACAAAAACCAAAAACCTCAAAACATTTTCCCCAATTTCCTAGCATTTTGGCAGGCAAGAACTTTACAATATATGTAGACAGAACTCTAAGGAGAAATACTTCGCAGTAACATTTGCTATCAGTGCAAGTTCTAGTCAGAAATGAAGTTATCAGCACTGAAATGCTACTAGTACCAAAAAAAAAATCTTGCCTAGAAGGTATGGTCTACCTTTTAGCCAAGATATACAGCAGTAGCCCATCTGACTTTCATGGGAGCTGAGCCTGCACATTCACACAAGCTGACATAGTTCTGGTCCCAATCTTACTAGAGATTGTAGGTATTCCTACATATGGAAGCACTCCTTTCACTGGACATAACCTAAAGCCACTGTTAGTCAGAGGGAAAGTTCAATGGCCAAGAAAAAAAAAAAAACAACCAAAAAGGCAAGAAAACAGCGAATGGCTATTTCTGCCGGTCCTCTGTTCACTGATTTTTTTATCTGCAGGAGGCAGCAAACTGCACGCAGAAGATTCTTGAACGTCGTCTTGCACAGAATTACATTTGCACATAACTGGTTTAGCGTGAAGTCAGTAACTTCATGCTGCAGTTTTCCTTCGGTTGCCCATTAAAAATCTCCCGTATATAATCAACCTCTTTTCTCAGGCATCCCCCATCCCGAAGCCCTGAACAGCTCTCCCATTTATTTTGCAAGCCTGGTTTGCTATGAAAGGGGATCACAGGGAAACCGCTCCTAAAGCGGAACACGCAGATGGCTGTTCGTAAATTTTAGTGTTTGATTTTTTTTTTTTCCATTGTATTTTAAACAAGACCAGCCGAGACCCCGGCTCCGTCCCGCTTGCAGGGGGCAGGAGGCAGCCGGGGCAGCGCGGGCGGACGCCCCGCCGAGGCGGCGAAGAGCAAATAAAAGCCAGATCCCTGCAGCACATAAACATCCAAAAAAAAAACCACCTAGTTTGTTTAAAAAAGAATAAAATAAAATAAAAACCATAGAGGCGGGTAGGAGGCCGGCGGGCCAGCAGCGTGCGGTGCTTTCGGCCCTCGCCTGCTGCCACACACGCAGCCACCCGCGCACCGCCGCCCCCTTCCCCTTCCTCCTCCTCCTCCTGCCCTCGGCGCCGTGATTTCGGTCCCACCCGCTCCTCTCCCCGCATATTTGAAGGCTGCTTTAATTCCTGCAGCGAAATTCCTCCCTCCCAAATTTGGGCGCNCGGCCACGGGCTCCCGCCTCGGACTGTCACGGTGTGCCCGCGGTTCGGCCCCGGGTTGGAAACTCACCCATGGCGCTGACCGGTGGCGGCGGTATCGCTGCCGCTGCTGACGCTGGGCTCCGGCTGCCTGCCCGCCCTCCTTCAGCCGCGGCAGCACCGAGCGGGCCGCCCCCTTCTCCCCGCGCACCTCCCGCCAGCCAACCCGGCGGCGGCCGCCGCAGCGATTCTCCAACGCCCCCTACGCCGATTCCGCCAAGGGGCCGCGGCCCTTCCGCACAGCGACTACACGCGCCCGCTCTGGCAGCCGGACGGACTTAGCGGCTCGGCTCGGCTCGGCTCAGCTCAGCTCCGCTCCTGCCGCCGCCCGCGCCTGCCCCTCCTTCGCCCCCGCCGCCTCCGCCCCGCACACGCTCGCTCCTTGCCCGCCTCCCCGCGCACGCAGTGNCAAATAAAAGCCAGATCCCTGCAGCACATAAACATCCAAAAAAAAAACCACCTAGTTTGTTTAAAAAAGAATAAAATAAAATAAAAACCATAGAGGCGGGTAGGAGGCCGGCGGGCCAGCAGCGTGCGGTGCTTTCGGCCCTCGCCTGCTGCCACACACGCAGCCACCCGCGCACCGCCGCCCCCTTCCCCTTCCTCCTCCTCCTCCTGCCCTCGGCGCCGTGATTTCGGTCCCACCCGCTCCTCTCCCCGCATATTTGAAGGCTGCTTTAATTCCTGCAGCGAAATTCCTCCCTCCCAAATTTGGGCGCAAAAGGAGAAAAGGGGAGGAGGGATAGGGATGGATGGGGGGAAGGGGAGAAAGCGAGGGAGAAGAAATATCTCCGGCATTCTCGGCGCCTGGCTCCCCAGCTTCGCGCAGGCATTATACAATTTCNCTCAGCTCCGCTCCTGCCGCCGCCCGCGCCTGCCCCTCCTTCTCCCTCGCCGCCTCCGCCCCGCACACGCTCGCTCCTTGCCCGCCTCCCCGAGCACGCAGTGGCGGCGGCTTCCGGCTCGGCGTGAGGCTCTCCGCGGTCCCCACGTCTCTACTCCCGCCCCTCCCTCCCAGCCCGCGATTTGTCTCTTATTTCCTCCCGCTCCTTGTCAAAGAAAGAAGGGACCGCTCGGTGGCCATTTTGAAGCCGGGCACGCTCGGGAGCGCGAAAGCCCCGCGCCGGGCTTTGCCCAAAACAAATATGGCCTCGGACATTGACGGGCTGAGTGAGGCGGTTACACCGCCCCCTTCTTCCTCCAGGGCTATTTTCAGTGTCGCTAGTTCGTACGCGTCTTGCGGAGCCAAATGAGTGCTGCGGAGCTTTACGCTCCCTCCGACCGCCCGCTTACGCAGTTGGCGTACAAGAGGCCGTCAGGAGAGGGGGACCCGAACTCGGGGGCACAGCCCCACCGCTTGCCCGGCTTTCCGGGGCCCGCCGCGGCGCTCGGTGCTGGGCTTTCGCCTGCCGCAGCTCCAGCGTACGCGCCCTGAATGAGGCGTTTGACTTGTTTAAATACCCCCTTCCTCATTCACGGAGCCGCCGCCCAGGGCACGGAGCCGCTCCCCGTCGCCTTGCGGGCCCCAGCGGCTAACACGCCAACCTGTCCCTGCCGGGGTAAGGAGGACTGGCCCCTTTCTCCCCGCCGTCGGTTTTCCGGCTGCTCTTCTCCGCCAGGTGTGGGCTCTTGAGGCGGGGAGATGAAGGCGCTACTGAGCTGGTCGTTTCCCGACCGTCAGGCCCGCGAGTGGGCCGAAGCCTGGCCCTTCTTGTCACCAGCAAGTGATCACTGGGTGCCCACGTCCCTCAGAATGAATGAGAACTTTTAAAATGGGTATAAACACCATTTTAAGGCGGGCAGAATCCTTGTAGGAAGCCAAATGGGTTTGGGCACACACTGAGCATCCCACTGGCAAGCCCTGCTGCTTGAGCTGCTCTAGCGCCGGGAGCCTGACGTACTGACGCCTGTGAAGCGCTGCTGCAAGTGAAGGGAAACGAGGGACCCAGAGACAGGCAAAAAAATCACTTTTGCCTTCCTTACAGGTTTCAGCACATTTCTTTTTAAGTATCTGGGACAGGCGTCTTCGAAGCCTCTTAAACTCGGTGGCGTTTTATGCCCAAACTGAACGCAGAGCTGTGTTTGTGAGGCAATAATTGGAAACGTAGCATTTTTGTGCTGGGGATTTCTGAGAGTGGTCTGTTCCTCGCCTTTTCTTTCACACGAGGCGCAGTGCCCTTCTCTAACAGAGACGGGAATTGGGCATATGGCTAGATGAAATGTATTAATTTGGCATTGTATAATTTCTGCTGTTGTTAAGAGTAGGTTTTAAGAGTGTGCCCTGGTATTAGAAGGGAAAAAAAATCACAATTTTCTGTGCAGCAGCAAAAGGAAAATGGTCAATAATGCAGTATTTCTGTAACTGGAAGGACAGGGGCAAAAATAATAACATTAAGGTTATTGTTTCTCACAGATTTCCATCCCATTCTTCCTCGTGTGATGTCTGGATTATATATGTACATTTTTTGGGGATGCACCTGAAAAATCCTTTTTATGGCATCAAGGAAAGTGGATCATCTTTTCAGAAAGGATTGCAGCCCTTGAACACTGTGGTTCAGCACTGTTTGAGAACTGGAAGGGTTACAATGTACTGTGGTTCTTGGATGCCCAAGGGAAAGAGATTTTTATTATTGTTGGTCACAGAACTGCCAAATGTTATCTTGTAAATCTGTGTCTTTCACAATGGATGAGGTAAGAAATAACCTTTTTTTATTATTATTATCATTCTCTTTGGCTTAGGTGGTAATATCCACGGTGTTGAGGTATAGCTGCAGTGCTCTCGTGGTTATTTGAGTACCAAGAAGAGAAATTTCACACCACAGAAGTTGTTCACTGAACACAAAATACGATCCCCACAGCTCTCCCATTAAAAAAAAAGTACAGAGTGGGAAAACAAACAGTATGAATTTGACTCTTTTTTTTTTTTTTTCTTCTCTTCCAGTAAGGGCTTCAGATTGCTCAGAAAGAGTTTTCTTGGTTTTCAGATAGGCAGTGCTGAGAAAACAGGCCATAACTGATGGGGGTTATCATCCAAAAGGGAATGATGCTTTTCAAGTCATTTCCATTTAGGCGAGAAATTAACATAGTGGATTGATCATTGGAAAAACAAAAAGTGAGTTTGCACCCTCAAAATCTAGTGCAAATCTGGCACAGGCTTAATGAGGAAGCAGGATGCAAGCCAGTGGGTTTTATGTGAGGTTAATGTCCCATTTTTCTGTGTTGTGAACAGCCAGTGTGGGGAGGGGAGGGGAGGGTGTCTCTTTTCAGTGGATAATTTACAGGGTTAGGAAGATTCTGCAAAACTGTTCATTTTGAGAAGAAATAAAGCAAATGCAAATGGGTCCCTGAGGTTTGAAGAGTACTGTGTACAATATAATAGAGCCAAACTTTTCCATTCTGCTGCTCTTCCTTCAGAAAGGAAAAGATGTCACTAAGTCTGTAGGAGAACTTTAAAGGACTGCAATCAAGTAAACTTAAAGGCTCTTTGGATTCTGTTTTGTTTTATTTTTGTGACAGAGGAGGCAATTTTATGACTACTTTTTGTGTGAAATCAATAAAAAGCTTTACACACATTAATGTAGAATGCTACCAGAACCCAGCTCAGAACCCATCTGTGTCTTTAATAGAGGAGCAAAGCTCCTTCACCTTCCTTACAGAATCTGCTAACCAAAACTGCTGCTAGGTTGGTTCCCAACCAGCCTGGCCAGTTTCAGTGTCTTTTTGCCAGTGAGCCATATGAAGACTATTTTGTTTTCTCCTTCTGTTTTAATGCAAGCAGACGTGACTCACTAGGTGAATTGGCACACAGCATTAGCTCCAGCATGGCATGTGGCAGAATTACTGTGGTGGTACCCTGTGGACTTGCTCCTGCCCAGCAGCTCCAATACCTCCTGGGTTTGTAGGGCACATGGGGTATCTCCAGATGGACTCGTGCTTGCTCAGTTGGTCCAATGTGTGCAGCATCCTTCTGAGCTGCTGTACAAGTGTAACAGATCTTTACATACCCAAGTGATCCCTTGCCAAAACAAGCAGTTTCTCTATACCAACCAAGCAGAATCCTAAACTCCCACTCCTCTAAACAATCTAGTTCTTGTAAGATAGGAAGCTGAGGATGCTCAACACTAAATAATAAGCACAGTATCCTCCTTCAAACCCATCCTTAAATCTCAGCTTGGCAGTAATGTCTACCAGCATCTTGACCACTCTTTGACCTCTGCTTGTCTTGCTGATCAGACATGTCTCCTCTCCTGGGACTTTGTTGCTTCTTTGACATCTATTGCTCTTCACACCAGATGACCTTTTTGTAAATGCTGCCATTTTGCTTTGTTTGCTAGCACAAGAAAATGGCCCAACACAATGGGCACAAATAACAATGGGGTGAGACATCTGGTGTCACCTCTAATTGGGTCCTGATATCTTGTCCATCAACCCTTTCCTCTTCTACTACAAAATCAGTAGACCCACTTATCTGAATAAAGGTTTCCAGAATCAGGGCTGTACTTGTGGCTCTGTTGTGTATTGAGGAGGGCCGTCACCAAACACAAAACCCTTGCAAGCTCCCAAGGAGCACAGTAACTCACTATCCCATCCTTGCTGCTGTCGTCTTTGGCTGCCAGCTTCAACATTATTCTGTGAAGATGCAAATGAACCAATGTAAACTCTATACCTCTTGGCCTCCTTTTAAGTCTTGCCCTTTACTGTTAAAAAAAAAAACAACAACAACCCTGCAACAGTAAAATAAATGTTTTAAAAAGAGCCATATTCAAAGCAAATGCTGTAAAAGTTATGAACACAGGCTTCTATTGAAAAATCTCTGTGGGGGGAAAAAAAAAAAGACAGCAGCATCTCTTGTTTTGTAGTGTGTTTACTGTATCGTCCTGGTGTACTTCAATGACCTAAAGAAAGAGGCTTTGATAGATTAGGGCCCAATGATGTGATCCTTGTGAGAGGCACACACACACACTTATTGTTGAAGGTGGAAAATGGTTGCTTTGTGCAATTAGAGTTGTGTAGAGGGGAATATAGATCAGGAGAAGCTTGGGAGGGGGGGGAAGCAGCCCTGCCCTTTGTCATGTACTTGTGCCACTAAGGATTGCTTCCTTAAGTAAGATGATGCATAACCTTTGTAGTGGTTTCTTTCATCCTTGTGAAGGATTTGCAGCTTGGGCAAGACAGCAGATTTCCAATAGTGTGAAACTGTTTGAAAAATGGATCATCTAATACATTGTTTGCACCACAGCCACGAGCCACTGAGCTGACAGACTGAAAGGGAACTGCTTGGAAGAGTCCAGCACAAAGATACTGAAGGCAGTGGAACATCTAACTGCTAAGGACATGCTGAGGGAGCTGGAGCTCTAGCCTGGAGCAGAGGAGCCTGAGGGCTGCCCTCATGTTCATAAGGATGTGCAGGGCAGTCAGAGCCAGGCTCTGCTCAGGGATGGCCAATGACAGTGCAAGCTGGAGCAGAGGAGGTTCCACATGAACATAAGGGAAAACTTTTTCACTGTGAGGGTGCCAGAGCCCTGGAGCAGGCTGCCCAGAGAGGTTGTAGAGTCTCCTTCTCTGGCGACATTCGAAACCCACCTGGATGCATGCCTGTGTGACCTGCTCTAGGTGATCCTATCCTGGGGGTTGGACTGGGTGATCTTTCAAGCTTCCTAACGTTCCGTAATCTGTTTCGTACAGCAGGCATCTGGGGCACTCTGCAAAGGCCCTTCTTAGCCTTCCACCCTTCTGCTCACAGGCAGCAGCAGGAGCAGCTGCTGGGCTGACAGGGAGCGAGGCCATCGCGCGTCTGTCATTCCAGTTCTCCGTTTGTTTATTTGTTAATAAGTAAACCCCACTGGGGTTGGGCAGACCTCAGTAAATCCTGATGAGGCTTTCTATATACCCTGATGTGTAATCATTAATTAGCAGTGCTGTAGCTGAAGGTGTAGTGATGAACCGTTGTGTCTGAGCAGAGTCTGGTGGGCATGTAGGGGCTGCTTACACTGTCAGAGCACTGTGAGAGCAAAGCCCTCAGGAGAGGGTTGGGCTCAGTGCCTGCTTCCATGAGCAAGTGCTTCCTAATGTGGCAGAAGGTACTGCTGTGAGGCTTTGAGTAGCACGTTAGGGAAAAAAGTATTTAGGCATGTAATGCAATGTGGCATTTCATTGCATTTCATTGAAGGAAAGGCATTATGCCCTCCAAAAGCAAAATAATTTTTCTTAAGATGAATTAATAAGCTTTAAATTAATTTCCTGCATAAATGATAGAGCCAGGGTTTTGGTTGTGTTTTGGTTTGTTGTTTTTTGGTTTTTTTTTCACTGCAGAAGTAAACATTCTAGCAGAAATAAAAGTAAAATATCACAGAATGAAAACAGATGGATTCTGGATATACAGCAGTCATTACTTTGCTCTTTTTGCTCATATCAGAACATTGGTTCTAGAGAAAGTCAAGTCAATGCTGGGTTCTGACAGGGAAGAAACACTCTCTGCCCTACACCACTGTGGGCTCAGCACTCTGGATTTGTATTTTCCACTCATCCACTTTCACTTAAAGGACATCTACATCACCCTAAGAACACTGCACTGGGCTTTGTCCCTGCAAGCACTAAAGAGATTAGTAGGTCTAGTACCTGAGGTTAGACTTGAGGTTATGCTACAGCAAGGGTTTGGTGCAAACACTGAACATCTGAAACCAAGTGTTGCAGGTGGTCCTGCTTATGTCAGAATGATGAGACTTCTCTGGATCTTAATCACTTTGGTTCTGTTTCCTTTACCTGAGAGGACATGACTCTAGCTTCTGACACAGTCACTAGGCTGCCTAGAATCTGGAGCCCTCTCCAAACTCATCCCAAAGTGACAGCTCTCTCTCTCCATACTGCAGATTGGACCAGTCTGGACCCTGCTCCCTCTGGCTAGGCAGGTCTTGAGTCTATTGCTGTGCCAGCTCTTGGGGCCCATGCATGACTTGGCTCCCAGATCCACCTTTCAAGTTTGCACTTGGCACTTAAATGAATTGATTAAGCAAAATGAGCTGTTTATCACAACCATCAGGAGCACAGCACTTCACAGGGAGGAGGACTTGAACCTCTACACCTGCTGTGCATGCACGTGGGAACTCAGCTGAGACAAAGCAGCCTTCCTCATTTTTCTGACTCTCTGCTTTCTCTGAATAAAATGATTGGTGCCTCAGCACCAGAACAACAACCCTGTGCTTCCTTAAAGTGACTTTTTAGGTATTCAGTTGCACTTTCCAGGTTCAGATATTCCATCTATTTTTGACCATTAGGTTCCAGCCTAGAGCCAGTTCTTGATTGGAATCAATGGATACAATCCTTACAGGCTCACAGGATGTTAGGGATTGGAAGGGACCCAAAGACATCACCCAGTCCAACCCCCCTGCCAGAGCAGGACCAGACAATCTAGCTCAGGTCACTCAGGAATGCATCCAGATGGGCCTTGAAAGTCTCCAGAGAAGGAGACTCCACAACCTCCCTGTGGAGCCTGTTCCAGTGCCCTGTAACCCTTACAGTAATGAAGTTCCCTTGTGTTGAGCTGGAACCTCCTGTGCTGCAGCTTCCATCCATTGCTCCTTGTCCTATCCCAGGAAGCAAACAATTCATCTTGGCTTTATCTCCTGCTTTTGTCAGAGGATGGCTTATTTGGACCTGTGTTTTGGGCTTTGGTGATAGCTTGTCTAGCAGCAGCCATTAAGTTGGATCATCTTCTCCAACCTCCCTGCCATGGGCAGGGACACCTCTAACTAGACTTGGCTGCTCAAGGCCTCATCTAACCTGGCCTTGAATACTCCCAGTCAGGAGGCAACACACCTATATATGTAGCTCCAGTTATGCTTTATACCTTGCAACAAAAGGTGATATCTAAACACTTATCAATAAGTAAAAAGCAAGCCCATTCTTTTTCTCAAGCCATGGGTAAGGACTGGTGTTTATTTGCACATTCAACTGACTGATGCCTACAGCCATGGGAGCCACTGGGAATTTGGCAATTAGTTCTAAGGATTATACAGATTCCTACAGTCAAATCTGTCTATTCTTCAAAAGAATTCTCAAAACTATGCTTTCTAAGGAAACCACAGACAGCTAAAATATGAATGTGGTGGTATGGAAGTGCTCAAAAGGCTTTAGAATTCAGTCCAGCTAGTTAAATTGTAGGTGCATAGTATAGACAAAAAAAACCAAACCTGAAACACAGATGAAGGGAAATGCTGAAACTTAATTCAAATTACTTTTTCCTCTCTGTATTCTGAATCACACCATGCTGATCTCAGAATCATAGAATCATAGAGTGGGCTGGGTTGGGAGAGACCTCCAAAGCTCATCCAGTCCAACCTCCTCTGCACTCAGCAGGGACATTCTCAACTAGATCAGGTTGCCCAGAGCCCTGTTGAGCCTCACCTTGAATATCTCCAGGGATGGGGCCCCAGACACCTCCCCAGGCCACCTGTCCAGCGTTCCACTACCCTCATGATGCAGAACCTGTTCCTAACATCCAATCTATATCTCCTCTGCTCTACTTTGTAGCCATTGCTCCTCATGCTTTACATAATGAGAACAGAACTCAGTGGCAGTCATGGCAGGGGGGTTAGAACTAGATGATCCTTGTGGTCCCTTCCAACCCTGATTGATTCTATGATTTTGCTCTGATTACTGAGCAACACTAAAAGCAGAGTTCTGAAAGAATCTCTTCTGTTTGGGATTCATAATGGCAGATAAGTTCTTTACAGTGAGGGTGGTGAGACACTGGCACAGGTTGCCCAGGAAGGTTATGGCTGCTCCCTCCCTGGAAGTGTTCAAGGCCAGGTTGGAGGAGGCCTTGAGTGACCTGTACTAGTGGGAGGTGTCCCTGCCTATGGCAGGGGGTTGGAACTAGATGATCCTTGCGGTCCCTTCCAACCTTACCATTCTATGATTCTATAATGGTCTTTTTGATGATCAAGCCACTATGGAAGCCAAGAACATTTCAAGTGCCTGTTTCAAAGTAGATCTGATAGCATCACCCAAGACACATCCTCTGTATCGCAGGCAAGGGGAGTTCTTGTATTGTTGTAACAACAGAAAGTTAGAGAGGTTTGAAAGAATTCCAGTGCTTGTTACAGAATCAAACTTCAGGCTCAGTCCTTCCAGTTTATGCATTTTAAAAGAAAACACATAATCTGTGCTAGTGCAGAAAAAATTGGGTTGGGAGTTCTTTGCATAGGATCATGGCTGTGCTTTATGAGACAGCACTTTTTTTCCCACTTCAGGATCACAGAGTGATGAAAGGTTCTTCTTGGACTAATGAGCAGTGTGGACTCTTACTCCTCAAGATGTTCCTAAGCTCCTTGCCAACCATTCTTCTCATTTTTCCTAACAGTTTAACACAATGCCCAATGTTCTGTAAAACCCATGGTTAAAACCTGTGCTTGGGTCTGTGTGAAGCTTGTCCTGCTTAGTTACACATTGATAGCAGGTTTTGATAGCTAATCTTGTGCTCTGCCAGTGCTAAATAATACCCCTTTCTTTTTTTTTTTTTGTTTTATATACATAGGATGCCTAATTGCATGAGTTCCTGTTTTATGGATACAGGAGGATTTGTAATTCCCATGCCTGTTTTCAGATATTACTCATCCCCAGCAAAGAGACTCTGACAGAGGCAGTCTATTGGACGTGACACTCTGGCACAGGCTGCTTGCTGTGCATTCTGATTTCTTTGAAGTATCTAGCTGGAGAACTGCAGGTTACTCAAAGAACATTTATTTGGGTAGAAAGCAAATGTTTACTTGTGTTATCTTTCTTTAAAAAGTGTTTTGACTACTTCTGTTACAGAAAGTATCACAGAATGGCTTAGGTTGGAAAGGACCTGAGAGATCATCTGCTCCAACCTCCCCACCATGGGCAGGGACACCTCTCAAGCAGACTCAGCTGCTCAAGGACTCATCCAACCTGGCCTTGAACACCCCCAGGGAGGAGGCAGCCACAGCCTCCCTGGGCAGCCTGTGCCAGAGTCTCACCACCCTCCTACTGAAGAACTTCTTCCTCAGCTCCACTCTAACCCTGCTCTGCCTCAGCTTCAAACCATTTCCCCTTGTCCTATTGCTAGACACACTTATGGAAAAGTCCCTCTGCAGCCTTCCCGTAGGATCCCTTCAGGCAATACCTGACTCCAAGGTCCCTCTGGAGTTTTCTCCAGGCTGAACACTCCCAGCTCCCTCAGCCTATCTTCCTAGCAGAGGTGTTCCAGGCCTTGGATCATCTTTGTGGCCCTCCTCTGGACTCGCTCCAACAGCTCTGTGTCCTTCTTGTGTTGGGGACACCAGAACTGGAGGCAGTATTTGAATTGGGGTCTGACAAGAGCAGAATAATGGAGAAGAATATTAATAGCATTGTTCTGCCTGTAGTGTACACTTACAAGGGTCCTGCCAGTGTTGCTTTGATTAGTTAGTCCAAAACCTTCAGTTTCTTTAATTCCACTTCCTGAGCCAGTGACTTCCCAGTTTATATCATCTCATTTCTTGGTCTTTTTCTAGGGTTATTTTGTGTGTGTGTGTGTGTGTGTGTTTATCTCAACTATTTAAAATATCTGCAAATATCCCCATGGCAATGAAATTCACTTGGCAGCAATGTATAGTTCCATGAATCATAACTAGACAGTAAATAAATGGTTTAAGGCATAATTAAATACCAAGTGTAAGTTGATATGTTTAGTAACAGCCAAAGGTGTTACAAAGGTATCCTTTCCTGGAAAATCCTCTTTCTAGAAGCACTTGCTTGGCACATGGGAAGCTTTGGTCCTGATCATAGAATCATAGGATCATAGAATCATAGAATGGTAAGGTTGGAAGGGACCTCAAGGATCATCCAGTTCCAACCCCCTGCCATAGGCAGGGACACCTCCCACTAGTACAGGTCACTCAAGGTCTCATCCAACCTGGCCTTGAACATCTCCAGGGAGGGAGCAGCCACAACCTTCCTGGGCAACCTGTGCCAGTGTCTCACCACCCTCACTGTAAAGAACTTCCTCTTAACATCCAGTCTAAATCTCCTCTCTGCCAGTTTAAACTCTTTGCCCCTTGTCCTGTCATTACAAGATCTTGTCAATAGTCCCCCCCCAGCCTTCATGTAGCCCCCTTCAGATCCTGGAAGGCCACTCCAAGGTCTCCTGGAAGCCTTCTCTTCTCCAGGCTGCAGAGCCCCAACTCTCTCAGCCTGTCCTCACAGCAGAGCTGCTGCAGCCCTCTGAGCATCTTGGTGGTCTCCTCTGGACCCGCTCCAACAGTTCCATGTCCTTCCTGTGCTGGGGGCTCCAGAACTGTACATAGTAGATGTCCACCAAAAGCAATTTTTTCCTTGTGGATGGGTCTATCACCCCACAACTCTGTGCTGCTTGAGTCCAGAGAGCAGAAGTGGCTGTTGTAATTCTGTATGAAAGAATCTGAGATCACTGAATCCTTCTGATTATGGTTCTGGTAGCGCCGTGGGCTGTCCAGAGCAGATAAATGGAGAAGGTTCTTAGCTTGAGGCCATGCCTTTGGCAGAAAACAGGCTAAGCCATCATTTATAGACCTTCCAAAGATCTGCTGTATGTGTTTGTAATTTCCCATGCATAAACAAGTCACTGCTTTTTTTTTGTAATGGCATGGAATAGGATAAGATAGCTAAATACAAACAGAGCTTTCTTTTTTTTTTTTTTTTCAAGGGAGCAGCATTTGATTTTCTTGGGCTGCTGCTGGCAAAGAAGCCTTTTTTTCCAGAGCTTTCATAATTACCACAGCTATGAAAAAAAGTGTCCATTCAACTTAATGTCTGAGATGGAGCCATTAGCTACTGATGTCTTGTTGCATAAATGCACACAGTTGCAAGAGTGACACAGGTTTTTAATGCAGGATGCTTTAATCCATTGTGATAGCTGCACAGCTTCTCCTCCCAACACAGAGGGAAAACCAAGCAGTCAAGGGTATATCATTTCCATATCTAAAGCTCAGCAAATGGAAGAGAGAGCATCCAAAGACTTTAAATAAAGCAGGAGGTGACAAAGCATAACCAAGTACAAAGGGAAAACATCTAGTTTGTTTAGGGAATGTTCCCAAAGAATGGGATACACAGAATTGATTAGATCATTAGATCAGGTTGCCCAGAGCCACATCCAGCCTGGCCTTAAACACTTCCAGGGATGAAGCTTCCACCACCTCCCTGGGCAACCCCTTCCAGGCTCTCACCACCCTCATGGTGAAAAACTTCTTCAAGTCTGANTCTGAGCATCTTCATGGCCTCCTCTGGACCCACTCCAACACAAATAATCCCTCCCCAGCCTTCCTGTAGCTCCCTTTAGATACTGGAAGGCTACTATAAGGTCTCCTTGGAGTCTTCTCCAGGCTGAACAGCCCCAACTGTCTCAGTCTGTCCTCATAGCAGAGCAGCTCCAGCCCTCGGATATCCTCACAGCCCTTCTGCATCAGCCTTGAAGCAAAGCAGACATTTATCCAGCCTGCTGTTAATTCACAGTTTATTTATAAAACAATTCTTTTGTTGATAACATCTGTATATGGCAAGGTGCCTAACCTCTGGGGCACAAAGGGGAGAAGTTATTCAGCTTGCATCCTCCTTCCTCTTTATCTACAAGCAAAGATGCTGGAAGGAACCACAGTGTTAGGCTGCTGACTGAATTCAGGCAGCAGCACCAGATGGGTCTTACTAACTTCCACTCACTGGAGAAAAGACAGAGCTCCTCTGAAAGGCAGACAACAGGAAAGCTTGGTAGAAGGTTCTCAGAAGGGCCCACCAAGACAAGCTAGGTACAGACTTAGGCCTGTTGTGGTAGCATCAACAATTTGACTTCAGTCATGAAGGAAACCAAATGAATCAGTGACAAAATGAAGCCAGGAATTACCCTTATGTATTTTGTATCAGCCTGTGACAGAAACTCCAGCTGCTCACAGTGGTTGTTACCACTCTGCTTCTCTCTCTCACAACTTGACTGGCAAAATGCAAACCCAGAACTGCCATTTGTGCACATTTTGGAAAGAGGTGAGAGTGCTTATGAGCAATCCAGAGTCACAGAATAGCTTAGGTTGGAAAGGACCTCAGAGATCATCTACTGCAACTTCCCCACCAAGGGCAGGACACCTCTCAACTGCTCAAGGCCTCATCCAGCCTGGCCTCAAACCCCTCCCAGGGAGGAGGCATTTACAACCTCCCTGGGCAGCCTATTCCAGCATCCATGTACTGAAGAGCTTCTTCCTAAAATCTAGTCCAAACCTGCTCTTCCTCAGCTTCAAAACATTCTCTCTTGCCCTATTGCTAGACACCCTTAGGAAAGATCCCTCTGCAGCCTTCCTGTAGGATCCCTTCAGCTATTGAAAGGCAGCCCTAAGGTCCCCACAGAGTCTTCTCCAAGGTTTGACTCCAAGGTCTGACTCCAAGGTCTCTCTGGAGTCTTCTCTTCCCCAGGCTGAACACCCCCAGCTCCCTCAGCCTGTCCTTTTAGCAGAGGTGTTCCAGCCCTTGGATCATCTTTGTGGCCCTCCTCTGGATTCTGTGTCCTTCTTGTGCTGGGGACCCCAGCACTGGAGGCAATATTTGAGTTGGAGTCTCAGCAGAGCAAAGGGGACTCAGACTGAAACAAAGCTCTTGGAATACATCTTTGTGTACAGAAGTTCCATTTCCATCACAGACAAATTTAGTGTGGCTGAAAAAATAAACCTGCATGGCAACAAAATGTTTTGCTCTGATAGTTGTGACCTGAAATGGATTTTTTATATTGGGAAAAAAAAAAAATAACAGATTGGTCATTTTGTCTGAGGAATTTTACCACTTCCTGCCTGATTGTTGAGGAATTCTGAATGCTTTTTGGCCAACAAGAAGTATGCCTACACTAGGGAATTTCTTGCTCTCTTTTCAGGAAACACAGCTTCGTGAGTGCTTAGTAATGCACTTTCTCACCACCATTTATCTCATGCTGTCTGGCCTCTGCTGCTTTCCTACATCCCTCTTATCTGCTCCACGGTGCAATTAATTCCACCCTGCAATTAATTCTACTTGGAACAGAGGTTGGCAGCTCCCACCGTGGGGTCCCAGCCATTACAGATGCCTGTAGGTAAACACAAAGGAGGGTGCAGTACCTGAGCCAGCACATACCAAGCCAGCAGCTCACTGGCATTTGTGTGGAGATCAGATAGCAGAACTCCTTCAACTCTGGTTACACAGAGTGACTGTTCACTCTTCAGCCAGTCAGCATTTGGGGCAAGGCTGTGTGGTCCCAGGGCTGTGGGGTCCCCATCCTCACTGGGGCAAGTCATTAGAGAAGGAAGATGAGATCTGGCTGGCCTGCTTTCCATTACCTGCTGCTGTCTTCCCTCAGCATAAGCTGAGCTCTCTCCACCCTCACTTGTTTATTTTTGTTGTTTCTGGGTTTGGAATGAACTTGAAATTTTCCAAACCAACAGTTTTCTTTAATAAAATCCCAACACATTAGCAACTGGAAAGGGGTTTGAAAGAGTTTTCTTCTCAGCCAACTGGCTTTTACTGACCATTACACATGCCCATGGTAAATAAATTAGAAGATAAAGAGCATTAAACTGATAAAACAATGGCTGTATTTTGCTGATGGCTGGCATCCCTGAAGCACAGCTGCTTCTCCCAGCCTCCTGGGAGCAGAGAAAGGGACAATGGTGAAGCCATGCAGTGTGGCTGATGTCTCTCCTACCCTGTGATGCACACACATATTTACCCACACTCACCGTCAGATCAGAGTCCTTTCTGTAGGTTCATAGAGTGGTTTAGGTTGGAAGGGAGCTCAAAGCTCAGCCAGTTCCAAGCCCCTGCCATAGGCAGGGACACCTCCCACTAGAACAGGTCGCTCAAGGATTCATCCAGACTGGTCGTGAACACCTNAGGTCACATGAATGGTCCTAGCAAACTCTTTTGGTCATGCAATCCACCACTGAGTAGACAATCTCCCTGTGTCTCTCAGAAGAAGTCTCTTCTCTCAGCAGCTAGTCTAGCAGGTGCAGCTCTGCCTGTAAGCCACCCAAAGCAGCCAGCTGTGCTTGCAATGACACATTACAGTCTGCCAGCACCAGAGGAGAGGAGTCCTCACTGGAGGCCCTAAATAAAAGGAGAATAATGGAGATGCTTTGGGCCTTCAGCCCAAGCCAGTAAACCTTGGCTGCTGTTGCACCTCTGCTTTCTTAAGAGGCCCCAAGTGCTGTTTCTGCTCAGAGGAGAAAGAAGTCTTCTGCTGTGATTCTTGTCACCAGCTTTGGCCATTCCAAGCTGGAGTTCACACCAAAAGCAAGCAGAGCCAGGACTTGAGCAGGGCTCTGGGCAACCTGATCTAGCTGAGGCTGCCCCTGCTTACTGCAGAGGGGCTTGGACTGGATGGTTTTTGGAGGTCTCTTCCAGCCCAGCCCATTCTGTGTGATTCTGTCCCTTCCACATGTCATCCCCCATGCTATTGTCCACGTGCAGCCCCTGATGGCTCTAGCCCCATCCTCCACTGCTGATTTCTGAAGGCTTTTCACTACCCACAGCCTGCCTCCCAGTGCCTGTGCCCTCTGAAGGAGCCCTCTGCACTGAAGCAGGTGTTGAAAAGGCAAGATGGAGTAGGAAGGCAGTAAGTGACTGGGTAATGGTTAATGCAGTCAGCCTCCCAGGAGCTAAGAGACAAGAAATCTTACACACTCTAAGGAGAAGTCACTCCTCAGGAAATCCTTATGGATCATTGTTCTTATGGAGAAGGAAAACAACTCTCTCACAATAGAAAATATCTTCCCATTAGCAGCATTAGAAAATGCTAAAGCAACCAAACTGCATAGAGTGAATCATCACTCAACAATGTTTTCTTCAGTGCTTTCCCAGTGATTGCCAGTAAAGGTCATGGGTTGCTAAGCCAGAGTTTGGAGGCTCTAGGATAGGAAGGGCCATCAGGAAGCCTCCAATGCTGACAAAAATGCTCACTTCTACATTTCAATTAAGCTTAGAAGTAGAGTATCAGGGGGAAGCTCCATCTTCCTTGTTCTAAATTAAAGACCTGTGTTTTAGCAAATCTGAGGGAAGTGTTGTGGTTGCTATGGATGAAAGATGTGTAGGGTCCAAACCTCAGAATTCACTCTTGTAGGAGATAGAGAGCAAAGAAAACAGAAGTTAAAAGAGTGTAGTGCTGTCACACCCCCTGCTGAGACATCCAGCTCAGGGTTAGCTCCAGATTAGGACACAGAAAGCAGCTTTTGACTGCAGGATTCCCTTGCCTGTTGTGACAATCTGGCCCTAACATCCTTCTAGTCCACTAAAGTGACTAACCCATGGAGAAGGCTTTTAAAGCATCATACAGCTAGCTCCCTTCTCACTCCGTGTTTGAACTGCCCAGGGAATGCTTTTACCAGGAGAAATTACATTAAATTAAAAAGAAAAGGAAAAAGA